>PVIH01000021.1:0-52591 GCA_004025045.1 Sigmodon hispidus | reverse complement strand
CTATAATTCACCTCCATCCCACTGCTGCCTGCTCCTGGTGACCTGGAGTCTCTGGTTCATTTCTCCAATCTGTTTTATTTCCCTCTTCTGGGTCCCTGTGTTGGCCACTTACCAGATGCTGATTTTCCTCAAAATGGCAGTCTGCTTTGAGTCTTCCCAAGGACATAGAGTCCTGGCCCTAACCACTCAGTCTCTGCCTCTGAGGCTGCCTGGACTCGGTCTAGCTAATCCCCACTGTCCTGTCCCAGCCCACTCACCCTGCCTCTGAGGTCTCTACTAAGAAGTGACAGCATAGGATGGCATAATTTCTGGTCTACTCTGGCCTATGGAAGCTCATCTGCTAGTCGGTGCCTGCCTTTATTTAAAATGATTTTAGGCCAGGCAATGCCTTCCCCAGACCCAGAGAGATCTCACAGTTCCAGTCTGTTAAGCACACAGCCTTCCTGAGCTCTCACGTACCTGGCTTGGTATGGATATTGGCTCATCTTACCCATCAAGAGCCCTTGGTGACAGACATCACTACTTCTTCAGGCCAGTGGGACTAAAGATGCTTATGAGACTTGGGCAACCTGCCTTGATCACATGACCACACTCAGAAAGTCAGAACCCTAGTTTTGACTGCTTCTTGTGCTGAGGTACTAAATACCCACAATCCCAACATTTGAAAGGCTGAGTGGCCAGTCTGGGCTACACAGTGAGTTCAAGGGAAGCCTGAGCTATGTAGTGACACTTTGTCTCAAAAATAAAAGAAAGCAATCCAGACTTGAACCCCAGCCTGCCGGATTGTGTGACCCCTGGTCTTCTGCGAAAGCAAGGTGTGTTCACCAGTAATGCTTATAGAGACCCTCCGCAGCACTGTGAAAAGAAAGACAGAGTAAAGACAAACCTGGAGCCCAAAGAGAGGAAGTAGACATGTCAGGCCATCCAGGAAAGAGGTTCTGAGTCTGGTCAGAGTCCCAACTAGAACAGGGGAGACAGCAGTTAGGAGAACTGGGAGGAAGCAGTAGCCTGAGAAGAGTAGGTCGGGAGTTCTTGAAACACACCACATGAATCATGGTGACTAAGACACAGAAAGCCAGTGTCTTTCCTTAAGTGTGGAGCTCTAAGCCTCAGAGTGCAAAGAACTGGAAGAGAGGGGCCTAGAGACAGAAACTGATTTCCAGACACAACCAAATTAGGGAATCCCAGACACAGCCGGGGGCCCCAAGGAGATGGCTGATGGACAGGCCAGCAGACAGCTGCTAGGCGCCTACTGGTGACAGAGGATTATCAGACCTCAGGAGGCTTCATAAGGCCTCGAACAGCACAGCAGGTGCAGGCTACCCAGGGAAGCCGAAGCTATTAAGTGCTGACATCTCTCTCCACAGGCTTCCAGTGAACCTGGGAGAAGAAAAACTTTAGGAAAGACAGACCCTTTGGGTCAACACAGAGTGTAGAAGGCTGAGATGGAGGAGGAGGGGAGGGGGAAGCCCAGGAAGCCTGCCTCAGGAAGAAGACAGACAACTGGTTCTTGGAGGCGAAGGTTTGCAGCTGGGTTGGAAGGAGTGCAGCTTGGCCTTGAGGGAAGCAAAGCTGGGGGGAGATTCCAGAAGGGTTTTGAATTGGTGAGGAGGAAAACTGACTCATCACGGGCTTGAAATGACAGTTCCCCTCTGGGCTGTCAGGGATGCAGAGGACCTACCATGCACCTGAGTGCATGGCTGAGGGCACAGCTGTTCAGGTGCATGCTGCTTTCCCTAGAATACCACAGCCAGCCGCCTGCAGATACTGAGAAGCAAAATGTGTCTGGGACTAGAGTTCCTGTCAGGACTAATGAGTGTTTTCACTTTTATTTTGAGGCCTGCCATTCCACTTCCTTATAAGAGGACTTGCCAGAGGCCATACATAGGAATTCCTCAAGCACTGTTTTCTTAGCAAAGCAACACAGAAATGCTGGCCCAGTCTTGGTAGTGGTGGTAGTGGCAGGTGCCCCAGTCCTAGGGATTCCTTTTCTGCCCCATAGAGTCATCCACCTCTTCCTGTCCCTAACAAGCTATAGACATGCCACCTGGCACCTCTCCTGCCATCACCACAGCTCTGTAGGATCACCAGCTCCTGCCCAGAACCTTAGAAAAGGTGCAATGGGGGTAGAGAAAATACTTAGAGACTGTTCAGTTCCTGTGACCCCTTCTATTTTTGTTAAGTATTTAAAATGGCAGTTTGGGGCTAATATCTGGCCGGTTCTCCTATCCCCTGTCTAAAGAATAGTGACTGCTTCTAGTCAACATATAATGGCAAGAGTATAGGAGTTGAGTCAGAAGACTTAGGGTTGGCTCCTGCCTACTACTACTTGCTGTGAATTATTTTCTCATAACTTTTGAGTTCCAGTTTGCAAGCAAGTGGAGTGGGAGCAGAAGCACCCACCTCTCCCTTCTCCCTGGGATAGAGAAGCTAGTCTGATGTGACAGGTTATTAATAACCTGCACTGTTAGTTTGATTCCTGGCATCCAATCACATCTCACTAAACACCTATCCTCAGTAGCTGAGAGACACACCCCAAATAAACTGAGTGCAACTCAGCCAATGTCTTTTTAGGCTAATCAATGCCAAATTCCCAGCTAGACAAAATCGGAACCAGGTTCTGCACTTGGCTAAGCCTGAGTGACAGAGTAGGTTTGTTCACATAGCAGAGTAGCCTCCAGCAGAACAGAACATTACCCACACTGCTGGGAACAGATGCTCCAGGTACTTATGGGAACCTGGGTCCTCTTGCTGACCCCTCAGACTAAAGAGGAGGTAGGCAGATGTGGCTCCCTGAGAAACCAAGGTGGTAGTCCTGAAGCAGAAACCCCAGAGTCCCACGCCTGGCCTAGCAGCAGAGCTCAGGGGTTGTAGGTACACGGTGCTTCCCCTCACCATCTGGGGGTTGTGGAAAGCTGCCCTGACTCACAGGGTGTGTGGTGGGGAGACACACACTAAGGATGAGTGACAAGTATGAGAAAATAGGTTGAAATGGACAGCTTCACTCACATTCAGTAGCTCTTTTTTTCTTCAAGGACCCCTCAGGAAAAAGTGGAGATTATAACTACATAAGGCTTGTTTTGCCCACCAGTCTACTGGGACTGACTCAGAGGCCTTGGCTCCCCCACCTTGCAAGTCACCCCGAGACACCCCAGCCACGAAAGCTCCTACTCCTAGTAGATGGGCCCCTATGTCATCCACCCACATCCAAAGGGGTCTTCCCTGATGTCCATGCGTCTCCTGTACCACAGGCCTCAGCCAGGGACCCCAAGAAAATCACCCTTCTCTACCACAGCCCTTTTCCATAAGCTAGCCTTTACAGGAGACCCAGGGAAACTACAGTCCAGGACATGAGGGTGACCCATTTCCTGAACTCGCCACATGAACAAAACCTAGGCGTTTCTAACCTTTAGGTTGGAGGGACTGGATCAGTCTTATCAACCTGGGCTTTTGCTGCCTAAAATTATCTCGCACAAATAGTTCTATTATCAGAAATGCTTTAACCAGTTTCTTTGTATTGTAAGTCTTCCTGAACACTTTAAAAATGCATATATTCCTGGAAAAAGGAACCATTCTCTTTGGCCCTGATCCAGTTTTCACACCACACCTCTGCCCAATATTTACTGCAACAAGCTGGTGGCTAGATGCTTTTCTCGCAGGCAGTGGGGAGCTAGGGAGAAAGAAACCTCGTTTCATCCACCCACAGCCCAGTCAGTGCCTGCCTCGGTGAACTACCGAGTTCTCACGAAAGTAAATCTGAAATAGCTAAATATGGAAAGTCAGCAGGAGAGGCTGAGGAAGAAAGAAGCCAATCAGGTGGCCCACAGGGACCCACAACAAGAGTCTTCAGAACTGTCAGAATCTCACAGCTGGGTGGCGACGAGGTCAAGCAATGGTGTGAAAACTATCTCCGCCCACCCTGCTGGGTGCTCATCTCAAGGCTCCCGGGTCTGCTGAAATCTGGAACTCACCTTCTGGAAAGTCGGGTGCTGTCTCCAAACAAGCACGCACTGTATCACCGGTGGAGGTTTGCGTCCTTGGCATTAAGATCACATTAACGGGTTCAGCTTGCAAAGTCTTTCAAAGGTTCTGGGGCCGAAAGCGGATGTCCCGGGTCGCCTCAGTTCACCCACCTAGCACACAAGGCTCTGGCCAGGCGTCCTGAGCCGCTTTCGGTTTCAGAGTAGCTGGAACGGTCCACTTACCCAGCGGAGCTCAAGAGGCAACCCTAGCCATCCAGCCCTAGCCGTGGGCACCCGGGCGAAGGGGCGTGGTCACGACGCCCAAGAGGCGGGGCGTGAGGCCACGGGGGCGGCCCGGAACTCCACCAGCTGAGTAAAGTATCCCCTTGGAGGCTGAGAGACACCCACGCCCTAGAAGACTACCCTTCTCTTTCTAGGACCATCAGTAGCTCATGTGTCTTTGAACTGTCTGTATTTCAATCAGCCACTCTCCTGCCCCAAACCTTTCTGTTTTGGAGCAGATCCATTTGCTCAAGATCGGAGGTCTGGCTCAAATCACTTCTAGGAGCTTTCTGCAGAGCGGTACAAATCCACCGCCAGCCCTCATCCTGCTGCTAGCCTAACATTAGCAGTCTGTCTCTCAGAGCCATAGTTAAGATTTCATCTGTCAAAAGCTTCCCAGACAGCTCTTCTGGTCTTCAGAGCCACCTGGTGCCTTAACTACCAGAGCTACCTGAGCTCTAGAGGTGACCGGTGTGATCGAGAACTTGAATCTCGGCCTCCCAAATCTTAAACGCAGGGCTGTTAAAATGTATTCGCTCTACATATTCACAATAATTTCAGCCTATATGAACGAAACAGGCTAACACCCCCAAGTCAGACAGCTGCAGGAAGTACTTAGCTATCCTGAGTGTCAATTGTCCATCATTAAGAGAAACTAAGTACATTAAAAGTTACTAGGTACCTTGGAGTGGACACAGGTGTGCATTGAGCTGGGTGGCAGTTTTAAGGACAGATGTAGAGTCTGGTGGAGCAGCCAATAGGAGTTGGAAATCCAGATGCAAACCTCTGGCTAGGGAAAGTCCCTGGGGAGGTGGCCTGAGGGCTTGCCTTGACACTCTGGATCAGTTTACTCTTGTGAGAACCGAAAGAACTGCATCCTTGTACTGAGCCCAAGTCCTCCTCTGGATCCCCCCCCCCCACAGCACATCCATCTGCTCTACTTCCCACCTCCCCTCACATTACTGCAAGGTGACATAACCCTGTCTTAGGGTTCTGTTGTCATGAAGAAACAGGAAGTGAACTGTCTGAGTGTAGCTTGAAGATATGAGACCTTCAAGCCCACCTCCACAGTGACACACTTCCTTCAACAAGGCCACACCTCTTAATAGTGCCACTTCCTTTGGGGGCCATTCCTTCAAACCACCACAGACACCATAGGAAATAGAGATAGCACAGACTGGAAACATCCTTGTCTGGTATGAACAGTGCAGCTGTGCATAGCTAGGATTCCTTGTCTTTTAGGCAACGGAGTGGAGCAATCTGTTCCAAAAATGAGACCTAAGGTTTTGATATAATGTAATTCCAAGCTGGGATAGAGTAAATCTTTATCAAATGTTGACCACCAGACTCTACAGACAGGTCTAAATAGACACATAGGACTTTTTGCTGGTGTTGGAGGTGTGTGGCACAAACTTAAATTTTTTTTTTTTTTTTTTGCTTGCCTGCATGGGTGCCTGTCACATTCTGTGTTCCTGGTTCTCAAGGAAGCCAGAGAGTGAACGGAGTTACAGACAGTTGTGAGCTACCATGTGGGTGTTGAAATTGAACCCGGGTCCTCTGGAAGAGCAGTCAGTGTTTGTAATGATAGGAGTTAGAAGTGAAGTCTATGTTTCCAGGTCCTGTTGTTGATCTCAGAGTCATGGGCAGGATGACTAAGAAAGCAGACATAGACTCTGAGGTGCAGCACACACAGAAGAAGTTCATGTGACCTTTCCTAATAACTCTTGATAGTGGCTGGGCATGGGGGCTCATGCCCATACGTTCACTACTTGGAAGACAAAGGCAGGATTGCTAAGTTCAAAGGCAACCTGGGATACATCAAGACTTTTGTGCCCAGGGCACTAGGGAAAACAGGAATTTTAGATATGTGGGAGTTTCTTCTCAAAGGAGGAATGCCTTATTTTCTGCCCAGAAGGCTGGGAGTAGTTATTGTTAATGACCTGGTGATTGATTATTTTGCTATCTGTAGAGGCAGACCTCACCCACCTTGTGCTGGAGAGGCAGACAAACCTCACCCAGAATGTCTATTCCAGACTCTTCTCTCCCTACATAGACCTTTATCTTTATCCCTGGGGAGACGTGCCATATTACTTTATAGCCTACTGACTTCTATACTATCTTGGTCAGAGACTGCACCAGATTCTATGGCTTTTAAGAACCCACCTTCATAGTCACATGTACGTTGTAAAGGAGTTTCTAGCCACACCTTAAGTTTTATTGTATACTTGGAATGGGAATGATTATTGCATGCAAACCGTTATCCAAATTCTATTGAGTTTAAGTATGACTGTCTTAAACTGCCTGGCATCAGGTACCCTGAGGTTTGATCCAGGTTGACAAGTCAGTCTGTACCAGCTTTCATTCTCAGATTGCTCTCTTGCCTCCCTTGGCACCTGCAGAGACACCCTCACTTGTTGCAAAGCAAAACTTCTTGAAGATCTATGGGAAGGACAAAACATAAATGTACATAGATAAGTAAATCTGGGTGTGGCAGTTTAAGCCTGTGACTGCAGTTCAGGAGGCAGAGGAAAGAGCACAGGAGTTGAAGGCAGCCTCAGCTACAGAGCAAGTGTGTACAGGCTTGTGCTGCAAGAGACTGTCTCAGGAAAAGCAAAAACCAAAGGCCAAGGGCCTTTAATCCTTGCACTGAGAAAACAGGAAGCTCTGTAAGACAAAGTTTCTGGCCTGTCTGACCTGTAGTCCAGACCTGCAGACCCGGAGTCCTGCGGTCCCACAGAAACACAAAGTTGCTTATATTCATTTCATGCTGATTGACCTATGGCTCAGACATATTGCTAGCTAGCTCTTTCATCTTAATCTATTTTCATTAATCTGTTTAGCCATGTGGCTTGGTACCGTTTCCCAGAGCAGCATAGTTGTCTTCTTTCCTCTGCATCTTCTGGCATCTCTCTGGATTCTCTGCTCTATTTCCACAGTTTTCTTAGTCTGGTACCCCCACCACACTTCCTATCTGCCTTCTGGCCAATCAGCATTTTATTAAACCAGTAGGAGGAACAGATATTCACAATGTACTAGAACATAGTCCCACTACAAAGTTTTCTATGAGTTAAAGGTCAGGCTGGCATACACTACAAGTCCCAAGATAGCCAGGACTACATAGAGAACCCTGTGTCTCAGAAAAGAAAAAAAGATTAAAAAGGAAAGAAAAATGTGCATCTGTGGCTGAAAACTACATTTTCTGAGGCCAAGTGTGTATAGGATGTCCAACACTTGATCCATATTAACCCACTGTCTTGGTCAGTGTTCCATTGAGACATCATGACCATGGCAACTCTTATTAAAGAAAAGATTTAATTGGGACTTACAGTTTCAGAGCTGGTGAGCATTGTAGCACACAGGTAGATGTGCTGTAGTAGTAGTAGCTAAGAGCTCTGCATCTGAATCTGCAGGCAGCAGGAAGAGCCACTGGGCCTGGCTTGGGCGTCTGAAACCTCAGAGTCCACCCCCAGTGACGCACCTCCTCCAACAAGGCCACACCTCCTCCAACAAGGCCACACCTCCTCCAACAAGGCCACGCCTCCTAATCCTTCTCAAGTACTTCCACTCTCTGGTGACTAAGCATTCAAATATGTGAGCCTACGGGGCATTCTCATTCAAACCACCACAACCAGTTAAATCATCATAATTTTACAGACAGGAAAACTCATCGATTGGGCAATTTTCTTCAAACCACAAAACTCTGAGAGAGGTGGAAGAGTCAGGTTTGGGCCACTGCGGTATTCTGCCCTTCAAAGCAGTGGTGAGTGGAAATTCAAGCAGAACAGCCTTAAGACAGAGGCAAATTTGAACAGTTTTATTATTTAAAAAAATTCAGTATTACTTTTCACATCATATTTAACAGTAAACTAGTTTACTAGTCCTTAAACTAGATTTACCTACAAAGAGAAGGTTGAAAACTATACAAACTCTTAATGCAGAAGCAAAGGGTAAACATCTGATCCTCTGGACACAATGTGGTTTAATTTACTGGAGTGACTGTAGCCTGGGTGGTCAACTTGAGGGCAGGCTGATGAAGAGGGAAGGCTGCCACCTGCTGGCCAAATGCATTATTTCCCTCCTTTCTACACTGCAAGACATGTCATATCATACTTCAAATCACCTAGCAATAGATGTGACCAGACAAGGGAAATATATGTTTTCCTTGGGTTTGAAATATACCTTTAACCTCCATTACAGGCGGCAGTAATGAAAATGGGAAAAGTCTGCTCATCAGGTGATGTGTGGAAAGTGTGGTGCAGCAGGGGGCCAATGGAAATCCAGGCTGAGTGTGGTGCGTGGAAAATACTCACAGCCTTACCAGTGTGCTGTACCAACACCCGTGGGTTTTATTCCTGATCAGTGACACATGATCTTTTCTATTCTATCAAATCACCACCCTCAGCTCTGGCTGCCAGTGGGTTGACTCCTCCAAAAAGACAAGCAGCAGGCGGAATTTCTCTTCAAACTCATATAATTTGTTTTGTAAGATACTCTTTTTGGAGCTGGAGAGATGACTCTGGTTAAGAGCAATGGCTGCTCTTCCAGAGGATCGGGGTTCAAGTCCCAGAACCCACAGGGCAGCTCACAGCTGCCTGTAGCTTCATTGCCCTCTACTGGCTTCTGCCAGCACTACATTCACCAGTGCAGTCACATGCATGCTGCACAAATTCCTGTCATTGTCCCAAGAAGTCACATCAGGAAGACCCACTCCTTATCAGTAGTCTCCAATTTGTAAAACTTGCAAATACTTTCATGCAACCACCATCTCCCCTCATTGTTTCCTAATTAAGTGTTCGGGATAGAAGAGATGCTGAGGAAATGGGAGGGAAGAAAAGTCACCCGACATGAAAACAGGAAAGGGGGGGGTGTGGATGCAAGGGAAGGCTGGGGGCTGAAGATGAGGAAGGTTGTTTGAAAATGCCCTGACAACTAATACTTTGTGTGATCATTAAAAACCACAAAACACCCCTAGGAGCCATGTTCCTTCACTAAGGGACCCATAAAGGTGACAGTTAGGGTGAACCTGGTGAGCGATGCATCATCTTTGTTGTTAACCACATCTGGAATCACTAAAACCCAAGCACACTTGAGACTGATTGTCTTGGTTGGGAATAGCCATCTCAATATGGACCATGCCTTCTGACGGCGAGCCACCGAAAAGGGCATGGAAACTTTCTTTCGCTTTTTCCTGCTTGACCTCCTCCTGAAGTTCAGCTACCCTGTCGCTGAGGCAACTTCAGTGGTATTAGGATCACTTCTTTGGGATTCCAACATAGACTAAAGACCAGCAGCTCTCCTGCAGAGCCCTGGAGTCCAGCACCAGCTCAGGGCTGTGGAGCTATTCAGTGTTCTGACTCAGCGACTGGATCCTTGGCCTTCCTGCCAGGAGACAGCCATTGCTGGGCTACCCAAACCCTGCCTGGAAGCCACTCCAATAACCCTGTGACTATATGAAAACATATTTATGGACTCCCACAGGTTAGTGGCCATGAGACACATTGTTAAATTAATATAGCAAGGCTCCTAAGCTTGACATGGGTTCTTTCTGAACTCGGTTACCTGATAAGGTGTCTAAGTTAAAAAATTCAACATATTTTGGTTTCTTGTTTATATATTTCCTGCAATCAGAATGTGGTTGTCATTTATTTTGGGGAAGCACACAGAGAGAGGGACAAATGTTCTTGAGTCCTAAGCTGCCTGTTTTCTGGGGGTCCTGGTGTCCCCATATTAACCAGGGCTAAGAATATTTAAGGGGCAGATGGAAACATTAGTACAACATACATACCCATTAACTGCATTTTGTACTTTTAACCAACATACTTTATATTTTTAGAAATAATGACTGTCATTCTTGGTTTACCCCTAAATCTATTACTAACTAAAGGAGGTCCACATTAAGACAGAATTTTGCATTCTTTCACTTTGTTGTTTGTTGTGGTTTACTCAGTTGTAAGCTTATCCTTGACCATAACTTACCTGTTTTCATCCATATTACCATTATTCTCATACTGGAATTAAATACTTTTTTTTATTAATTTTAACAGATGTAGCAACAGTGTGATTTATTTTTAGTTATGCTATAAAAACACTTTGGTGTAGATCTCTCAAAAAAGATAACTTCAGAATTAATGAAAATGGTCATTAAGAGATTTCTAGGCTTTGCTCTTTATATATATATATAAAACACCTATATTTAGAATTTCACAGTGAAGAGGTCCTAAATTCTCATACAACATGAGGTTATAAAAATAGAAGACATGGACACCTTTAAGTCTTTAATCCTTTAAGCAGCAAGCATATTACTCTTCCAGGCCAAACACTGCTCCAACAAAAAAAGGAAAATAATGACGTGCAAAATATTTACAAAATATGCAAAGCACACGATAAAGACATCTCACTATATACATATGTCATATTACTAATGAAACTACGGCTTTTCTACTGTGTGCTCTAGTGTTTGTAAATAAAATTGCAACATATCCCTCAGATACAGCACCTAGGTCCATGTCCGGGATAGAACAGATTTTAAATGAACCACAAGATACTGAACATCTGGACAGATGCAGGTGCTGACTAACTTGACTGACATTTCCCCAGACTGTACCGAAGGTCTACTGACAAGAGACAGGACAATAAACGCTGCAAGGTATAATATGCACATACACAAGACTAGTGCATTAAAAAAATGCTCTAGAGAGTTTAAGATACATAACCATCTTCCATGGCTTTTAAAGTAAAAATAAGTATAAATTCTTTAGTATTACTTTTAAATCAGTTACATTTTATATGGGGCATAAACTATTTAGGTGAGCCAATGAGAAAAAAAAAAAGGCCTCTCCTGAAAGCCACTTTTAATTACATCAGAATGGAGGGTCCTTATGAAGGAAAACTTGAAAATTAAAACTGACCAATGAATTTAAGTCTACGGCTCTTTAAGGCTGGGGAGCCTTTACATAGCGGGACTATTTTTCCAACACTTAGGGAATACATGACTCCTTTGATATGGGCAGCCGGAGACACTAGCGATCTGTCCCTCTGCAACAGGCCATGCTTAGTATGAAATCATTCTATTGAAACCATCAGTAACACATCGCTGAAACACTATCGCTGAAAAACAGTCTTTGTGAGTGCTAAAGATTTCATGTTGGAATAAAAGACTTTCAGTCTGTCTCTTCATAAAAACGGGTCTCAGTACTTTAGTTAATGGCACAATTATTGCAATGACACAACAGACTCTCAGATTCGTCTTGTGAAGGGTGCCGATGATTTAAGCATAAATCAAACCACAAGCACAGGTTGGCTGCAAGGAACGCACAAATGTATCCACATGTACAGTAGATTTATCAAGAAAAAAAAAAACACCCTTCATATTAAACGAAGACCCTATTAATGAGTATGAGGGCAACTTTAAGTTCAGAAGATAAGCTATAAATAATTGCTTTCATAACCACCATCTCTACATAACCGACAAAATATATTCTGTTCTAAATTCCCAACATAGGCAGATACCAGCTAAAAGCAAATAGCATTTAAAAACATTTTTTTCAAAATTAACATTTTCCAAGAACTTAAAAACATTATATCTCACCAAATTTTAAGTCCTTTTTCTGCAAGTAAATGGTTCCAAACCTCTATTACTGATAGACACCAGGGTCAGTGGCCTTTAAATAAGGACTTTGCACTAGGACCCCAAACTATGTTAAAGGATTAGCAGGTTTAATACATTCTTTGTGGTTTTATATAATTGCTTTGCAATTGATTTAATTGCTTTCTTTTAAAGGAATATATTAGAATTCCTTTAGAAAAAAAGCAACATATTTTGAAAAAAGGGATATGAAGCTATAATTTCTTAAATATGAACATATCAAAATCTGAAATGCAGGCTATTTATTCTTGCACTCCTAACATAGGAAAGTGTATTTTTTAAAAAATTTAAATTAAAGAAAAAGCAAAAAGCTAAAAGTCCTTAAGGAATTTAAGGAGGTTTTTTTTTTTTTTTATAATTCTTAAGTCAATATTTTTGTACTAACAGCTTTGAGTATGAAGAGGCAGGAAAATAAGAAACCTCAACAAAATAAATACAGTAAAAATAAACACCCTCCCCCCCTGGTATATAGAATCCTTTTTCCTCCCATGAGATCCCAATGGTGAACACTGAAAAGGAGGCTAACAGAGGCTCCCCTCATGTCATACCCCCTCACTCTAGTCCACTGCCACAGAACTAGTTTGCAGCCTCAGTATCTAGGAAGGATGTTTTCCTCTTTTGGATCAGTCGGATGAGTATTGGTATAATGGTGGGTGCAAAATAAATGCCACCTTGTCCAGTTTGATTTTTAGTGCAGTGAGGACTGTGAATCTGTCTGGATTCCAATGAGTGATGGTGGCTGTTGACCGCCCACTGTGGCCAGCACTGGTCTTGGGTTTAGGCGGGGTGGCATAGAGTTAGCAGGGCGAATGAGAGGTGGTGGAGGCTGGTTGAGAGTTGGCCGGGGCTGGATGAACCGAGCCTGCTGCTGGAGTGGAGGAGGTTGCCGGTGAAGAGCGGGGGCAGCAGGCAGTGTTGGACGCAGAAGTGGTGGAGGCTGGTTCAGAGTGGCAATGGGGACTGTTGGTGTTGGAGTGGGTGATGGGGCAGGAGGTGATGGACCCAGAGTCTGAGGAGCCTGTGGGGTCTGTGCCTAGAGGCAAGGAAACAAAAATACATGTATGAGATTTAAGTCCTAACAAACTTGATACAATATAGTCTGGGCTGTCACAGGAAAAAAAACAAAACAAAACAAAACAAATAAAACCAAAACAAAAACATAACACCAGTGTTTATTGGAAGCACAAGCTTCTTTTATTTTTAATAAAACAAACAAAAAAAAGACCCTTCCTTCCCCACCAAAAAACAAAAACAAAACAAACCCAACAAAGCTACCAAACAGACATCTTTATTAGTAAACATCTTAACAGTAGAAATAATGCACTTTCCGCTCTGTTAGGACCAGAAGTCGGCTTGTCATTATGACTTAGCAATCACAAGAGAAGCATCACTGAGGAAGTGTATTGTCAGCCTCATGCTCAATGACTAGCCTTCACAAGTCACCCTTATAGAACACCACACAGAAGGGGGACTCCTCAGCTCAGATTAGCTCAAATTCCAGACACAAACACACCTCCTCTTCTTCATCAGTGCTCTTCCCTGACGGCACATTAGAAGCACTTTTTGTCTCCTCCCCTAAAGCAGAAGCATCACCATTAGAAGCCTGGGTTCCTTGTTCTGCTTCCCACTCCTGCAATACCTCCTCTAAGTTAAACCGACGCCTGTAGTTTACAAAGAAGTTCTTCACTTGGCCAACAGTCTTGTTGCCAATTACATCTGCAATAGCTTGAAAATCTTTACCATATTTGCGGACACCTGGAAGGCAAAGTAGATAATACACCTGTGAAGGATCGGTAAGGAGAGCTGTGTGTACTACACAGCATGCACACACAAACACCAGCAACCAACAACCTTCCTGACACGCTCTGCTCCGGGCTCAGTTCCGAGACAGGGGCTAAGCTACTAATCAGGGTCACGGATGAAAACCGTCAATGACGTCATTTCATCGAGCCAGCCACTTGCCTTCAACTGACCAATCAGAAACTTACCATTTTTTTTTTTTTTACAAACTCAGTAATTTTCTCCAATCCTCTCTTGAACTCTCAAAAACAGTCCATTTATTGTAAAGCATTGCATTCTTTGCGCCATCCTCAATTCCACATTCATTTATTTCCCTAGTAGCCAGTCACCTAAATTTGAGCAACACCATTTGTAAACAAAACTGGATGGGAAGGAGCCATCTCTTATCCCCTCAATGGACTGAGTGTGCCAAATGGCTCCCCCATAACGAGAAGCAATGTAACTTGGGGCTTAGCAGTAACTTCACCATGATTATTTGCCTACCCCACCAGGTTACCAACAACTAGAAGTAATTAAATTATAAAACCAGAATTATCACTATCAGATGGGTTAAGAAAAGGTCTTCCCTCACTTCTAGTTCATCTAATAGCTTTAGGACCTTGTGTGTGAGGACCGCCAGTGTGTGTGAAGGCGGCAAGTACGCTCTTCTGGGAGAATCAGGCCTGCGCTTATCACCCTGCCTTAACTTAAGAAGGGCACACCGCTACCAGAGCATGTTATGAATAAATAAAGGCAGTAGCTGGCTTAAGAGCTGAGATAGCAACTGTGCTTCAGAACTGAAAATGGGTGGTAATCTGCTGAGGTGAGTTCCAAAAGATATACAAGGATTCATATTTTGTAACAGATGTACCTTGCTCAAGATACAAGTCAAAAGTTTTTGATTCATATTTTGATAACTGTATTGATATCAGAAAAAAATCATTCATGAAAGAGAGAAGATGACCAAAAAGAAGGCGTTAATAAATGCCAGTTAATATAAGTAAGATTGAGAACATAAGATAAAAGCATATTAAACACTCCAGAAATGCTGTGTTCTTCCTGATACTGACTGATAAAATACTCAAAATTCCAATGCAATGGGAATTGGTTCTGCTTTTAAATTCTAATATTACTTAGAACTGAGAATGTGGGAACAAATATCTCCAAATGAATTCACCCGCTGGGTGTGGCCGGGGGCGTCAGTCCCAGTACTGTGGAGCTTTGATGAGGAGGCTGACATTAACTACATCTCAAGGGACAGAAAAGGGTTTGTAAGCGATGCTCACGTGTTCTGCATGGCCACAAAAATATCGGTCACAATGTTTAATCAACACAAATAAATGTATATTTTCTTTAAATCCAAACTGATTATCATGGTTCAGGATGGATTCTAACAGTGACCTAGTTACACCTCGAGTTTATATGGCAATGGAAATCCCAGGTTACCCATAATAGTTCTCTTAGCCCCCAAGTAGTCCTTCACTGGGTGTCCCTTCAGGACCAGGGGCTGTGAAAGGGGTTTTGTGTCATCTAAACACAAACGTGAGGAAACTGCACACAAGAGAACTCATTAAACGCCAGACAGGTTCTCTCTTGGCAGTAATTTTCACAAGGGCTACTTAATTTGCACACACACACACACACACACACACACACACACACACACCCTCCCCGAATCTGATTACTTCTCCCTGTTTTCTTCCTCCTTAATCTTCTTTCATTTAACAAGCCTGAGTTCAGCATCAGTACTATCACATTTGCAAAATTATAGACTCTAAGCCGAAAGGACTTCCCAAGAGAGTGCAGTGTTTCTGAAGACTTTTCTCTGCTCACCCAGGCATGTTATGATGAACTCAGTCTCTCTACCCTGCAGACCCCTCTGGTTTGGTTCAGGATACCCCCAAGTGGTATCCTGAACAAGTGCTTCCAGATACCAATCTCCTTCCTCAGCCTGCAGGGCAGTCTTTGTGCTAGCCCCAACTCCAGGCCCGCCTGCTCGCTCCTGTGTTCCTGGGTTCTGACAAACTCCAGACTTTCTCACCATGATGTGGAATAATCTGGAGAAAATGCAGAGCAGCACCAGTGTTATGGCAATACTAAGTCTGTATGATGTGCTCTGTGTGTGTGTGTGTGTCCCAGCATTCACCAAGTAGATTAGGGTGTTCTTGGGACTGGCCAGGCACTACCTTCAGCATCAGGAAGAACTACACACTACCACACCTCCATACCTGGCTTTTTATTTTTTATTTTTTTAACCTTGATTCTAGGGGTTGAACCAAGGTTCTTGTGCCTTGCACTTCCCTGGCCAATGGTAGGCTGCTTTGTCATCCCTGATAGCTCAACAGTTATTTTGCTAAAAGAATCCTTTAAAAAAAAAATCTATACAAAGTAACAGGCTTCAGCATATTGTCTGGAACATGGAACTCTTAAGGTCTATATAGCTGGTGTCCTGGGACTGGTTCTTCAGGAGTCCCCAACAGGCAACCAGGGGACAGCCTGGTGCACTGAGTGGCCAGAAACAATTACACTAAAGACACGGCACCGGGGTCACTGAATTCCACTCTGGACCCTGGGGAAGAGGTGGCCCATGCTCTTCACGTGGTCTGTAATGAACAGGACAGTTTACCGCTTCCTCAGCAAGGGACCTGAGTACGAGGTTAAATCCATCAGGTGGTTCAAGGCATATCTGAACGGGAAGTCCCAATGCTAAGTGTAAAAGGCCAATTTTCAAAGGTCGGCGGGGTGAACATCTGGAGACCCTTCCAGAACCAAAGCTGTAAATCCCCAGAGAGGAAAATACTGTTTTTAGTCAACTTTCTAAACTTCCTGTCTTTGCAAGTAATTACTTTCAATACTTGATAGAATTTCTAAATTTTTGTCCGAGAGTTCAGAAAAATGGAACCAAGGGATTATTAAAATCATGTTTTATGAAGGCCCACAGTTTTCCATCACTATTCTACATTACCCAACATAAATACACCACTGCATTTAAATTTTAAATCATTTCTTGTTTTCCTTTTGTTAAAGGCAATTTTCTTACTAGTAAAGACTGACACAGGTACCACCTGAACAGTCCAAATTGAGCCAGGGAGTCTGTCCACTCACGCTCTAGAAGCATGCAGACAGTGGTTCCCAGTTATCATGGTCTCAGAAAGCCAGAGAGCAGAGCATGAACGCTGCTTCTGGGATTGGAGACAACAGAGGCTAAGTCCCCATGGTGCCTAGGAGCTCAAAGAAGAATCTCGGGGGACTTTTCCCTGCTTCTCACATCAAAATTTTTCAGAAGAGAAATTTAATGCATTAAATTTAATTGGGGAATACATATTAATCAGAAGCCTATTTTTGAAACAGAGTGTTACCTCTGGGGATGTTCTTTTCATTAACCAAGAGCTACATTTGGACAGTAAAGTCCAAATCATGGCTTTTCCTTGTCTCCTGCTTTCCTGGGTCCCAGACTTAGACCTTCTATGTTGTAAATTTAATTCCACTGCAAAAACAATGGGAAATTTGAAGGATTACCTGAAGTAAGCGTACCCGGCCTCTGTTACGACACAAAGAACACTTCAAGTCAAAAAGACAGAAGAGCACTTAGTGGTTTCCCATTTCCACCTCCTTTTGATTACTCATGCACTGGACTTACTGCCTTTACACTTTTAACCAAAGGTCAAACCAACTGCCCTCTACTTTCTGAACCATTCTAGTCTGGGGCTTTTAACTATGGGATAAATCTAAAAAGGCCATTTCTAGATTTGCAACTTCATTTCTCTTTAAAGGATCAACAGTGTGAGCTGCAGAAGAGATGGTGTTTTTAGCACAGGCATGGCCTCTGCACAGAGCTTCCACTCCACTCCGCCTTAGAAGCCATGGCAGCTAACACGAAAACTAAAAACTAAAACCGACTTCTCGATAAACTTTGTTTTTCCTGAAGTAGCATAAAGACCAGAGAGACTAGGAAACAAATACACTTCTGAGATGTGTGTTTTTCTGAGAGTAGCCTAAGGCCAATAATTGTGCCATCACACGAAAAAGGCCATCCTCATGGGCTGTTCTTACTGGCGCACTAATAATGTCCCACTAGGAATAAAGAACGCCACTGAAATCACAGCAGAACCAGGATGAACACAAGGAAGTTCCAGAAGCAGACAGTCCTGCCACAGCTGACTGATCCACTAGGGGAGAAAGGAAGGGGAATTATTTCAACCATTAGCAACCAGTTGGTAACAACAGGAAAGGTGGGATATACTATTTAAAACCTGGAATGAAAATGATCTTGTTATGGTTTTTGGTGCATTCAAATTGAGTTACTGATCTCAACAATGGCATCATTCATTTCTCTAGGTCGCTATAACAGTTTGGTATGAGCAAGACAAAGCATTTTACAAAAGGTGTTACAGCAGTATACATGTATTAAATACCCTGAATATAAAGTACCACACAAATTAAAACATGTTAATATCAAAATTGTTATTGCTTTGCAATACTGAAGCAGCTGTTAAAGAATTTACCACATAAATGCCATAAATATTAAAGAAAAAAATTGATCACTAAGTGTCCTCTTACTAGCAAAGTCTACATGTCAGACAGACACTGAGGTTAATATACATGTCAACCAGTGAGACTCAGGCACAGGGCACTGCTCCAGGACACTGTTTATAAGATACACTTCTAAGAATTTATGTAAATCTGTGGGCATATAGGACAAAACAGCACCATTTAATCCTTTCTAGAACAAACAGATACATACTGTTATAGTTTATATATTAACAATAGAAATAAAAAGTCCAAACAAAAATTCCAAGAAATTTTAGTCTAAAGAACTAAAAATGAGGCATTAACATGTTATTTTAGAAGGACCTTCAAAATCCTAAGAGCAGGCATATGTCCATGCAAACTGCAGTTAGGGTAATTTACTTAAAGGTTACGTCACACATGTGTGTCTTAGAGCCCCGCACAGGCACAGCAGGACGGGAATGTTGGACTCTGAGCATCAGCACTCTCTTCCGTTGTCCCAGGACCTTAAGCTCTCTGCACACAAACATTCCAGGCTGCAGACAGGAATCTTACCATCGCCCTTTTTTTGAATGCAGCTTTGTAGAGTCCAACCAAGCAGTTAGATTTGGTGGACTCTGCCCCTGAAAGCTATCAGATCTCAACACTATCAAATCTCAAGTGCAATGTGGAGACAGATTACCCCAAATTTCCCTTGAAGATACTCTCAGAAGATCCTTCGCTAGAAACATTTTTTATTATGATACAGAATTAACATACTAGCCATACACTACCAACTAGGGTCCAGGTCTTGTCAGGCAACACTAACAGGGAGGAGAGTGGGCCAGGCATGAATAGAAGGAAGGCCTGCCCAAGCTCCTGACAGGGCTCTCAGCCACAGTTCTAAATGCACACGGTGCAACCTCTAGACAAGGAAAAGAATGAGTGTTTGGAAATATTGTAAACTATGTGCTCATGCTTCTCAGGAGCCATTACCCTGGTAAGAAAGCTCTTCGTACTCTCAATGAGGAAAGGCTCTCCAAACAGTAAGCAGACCACAATTTACACAACCAATTCTGCAGACAGTTCATCTTAAAGAGAAAAAAATCTATGCTGGACAAAAAATATGCAATTTGCCCTTAGCGGCTCAAACAGAAGAAAGCCCAAGTTTGTGATGCCCCCCATTTGCCCTTGGGTGCATGCCACTGAGCGGTCTCACAAACGGCACCAGACACGACAGCGTTTCAGCAGGGTATACGATCCCTTTAAAGCACTCGGTGGTCTAGCTCTTAGAAGGAATGACACACTGAAAGCACATAGTTAATATTTTCATAACCTCACACTTATCAAGTGGAGAAACAAAGAACAATTAGACAAATAAAGAACTTATAGTTTATGCTCATAATGAGTCATCAGTGTGACAGTAACACACCCCTGAAACTCAGCCACAGAGGGCCATGCAATTGGTTGTGCTCCTCAGGACCCTAAATGAACAGATTCAGTATGCCACACCAGAAACACAACAGGCAATCCCTGGTCGCCAGGGTGCTGTGGTGAAGGCAGCCCTTTCCTGTCCCACTGGCACAGGAGGGAAGAACTAGGGTGGTCACCTTTCCCGACAGTCAATAATGCACAACAATAACTGCTTATCTTTAATGAACAACAGTAACTGCTTATCTTGAATATACCTTGCACTGCTAGAAGCTGCTCCTCTGTGGTCCAACGGGCATTAATTTTCTGATTTGACTACAAAATTAAAAAGAAGTTTCCTAATGAGGATATGAAGACAGACATTTTTCCAACTTGTTTTTTCAATAACTTTTCACCAAATCATAGACATGAGACTAATATGCTGACTCATGGAGGTTTCATTTTCAGAAAGGTTAAATACATCTTGAGTTACCTTTTATCCACACAGAAAGATAATGGAAGAAAAATGCATCCATTTGGGAGACTGAACAACACTGATATTTCTCTCATTTTCCAATTACAATGTTCCTATTACATATCACAGACACTGGTTTTTAGTCCAGTGTTTAACATTTATGAGACTGTTGTCCATGAGACGGTCTGTGACTCTAATGTGACTTCACATCACATTCAATCCAACCTATGCTTTCTCCTATAATAATAGGTGTACAAATTAGACTGAGAATCGAGACTAAGCCCAAGTCCTAAAATATTCCTTTAAATTTCTGAAGCAGAAAATGATTCATTGATAAGACCTTGTATTATTATTTTTAAATCGAAGGACTTTCTAATGTTTTTCTCAAAGTCTCTGTTAAAAATCCTACAGTAATCACCACCTTGCCAGGTTTCAGTAGTTAATTAGCTGATGGGTAAGTCAAAGAGGGAGAGAAACTGGTACAGCTGCTTATGGATGACCATGGGGGGCACTGCCAGGCGAAGGTAAGCTGGCACAGTGCCTGGACCTACGGGGCAAGTGAGCAGGCACCGTCCTTTGAGATGGGCTGTCAGCTCTCATCTCTGAGTGACACCTCCTCATAAACAGGTATTTGGAAGACAGAAACAACGTCAAAGTCAGAAACAAAATTTCCAGAGGACAAAAGGAAAAAGATCTAGATCAAGAAAGGGAAAAAACCAAAAGCCAGAAATGACTGGATTTCAGAGGAGATAAAAGGGAGACAACATACAGCCCAGGCAGCAACCAAGTAATAAGGTGCAGGGACCCTGAGGGGAGGCGGAGGGGCACAGGCTTTGAGGCAGTCAGAGTTGGCTGGGGCTGCAGGACTGTTATTCTAGCTACTTGGGAGGCTGAGGCAGGAGAATGTCAGTTCTAAACCGGAATGGCCATGGAATTACAGGATAGCCCAGACAGCTTCGTGAGGCCTACCTCAAAATGAAATAAACAAAGAGAACTAGGGACACAGACCCCAGCACTCTCCCTCAGTGAAAAAGAATCAATGAAGCAAACCTGGAATCTCAGGCAGGTTCACAGAAAGACAGCACCTCAGAGGAAGGGCAGAAACAGAGCTGCTGTGCGAGCTCCAAAAGCCGTTAAGTCAAAAAGAGGAGCTCACGGCTACCTCCTGGAAATTGGTGCTGGAACCATTTAAAATGAGTTCAAATATTTCAGAGTGAATGGTGAACAAATAAAGGGCCTACTGCAACTTAATCTGATCTAGAAAACAAAAACATTATAAATTGGCCCATTCTTTTTATAAAATAAAGTTTTTATTTATTATTGTCATGTGTGTGATGCATGCCTATGCTGTGCACTCGTGTCCATATGTGGAGGTATGAGGACAGCCTTGTGGAGTTCATTCTTTCCATCCACCTTTGTGTGGGTTCTGGGGATCAAACTCAGGCCTCCAGACCTGTGTGGCTAGCTCCTTTGCCAGATGAGCCCTTGATGACCTACCTTATCCTTTGAGGCAGTTAATGATTTGGTCACACACTTTCACTTTTTTGGCACTGCTTTTCTGACTACGGAGTGAAACATTATCCTTTGGTTTTGGAAATCACAGGATCGTAACATGGGGCTTTGTTCTTTAAAGGCTTCAATATTTTTCCCAAGCCCTTAGCTCTTTGCTGATCACATCATTCCTTTTGAAGTGCTTGGCTATCACTGTTTTCAACTGTTGCGTCTGAGGGAGTTATCTGTCAACGGTCTTGCAGATGACAGAAGCTGTTCAAAGATCATCAGGTTTTCATCTGAGCAGAGTCTAGAGTTTCATTTGCTTTGTACTGTATTTGCATTTCACTGGCTACGGTAATGGTCATGCACAGTGCTGTGGTGATCAGGCCAGGCAGCAGTGGAAGTGAATGGGGAGAGTGAGCGCATTATGGTTGGCCAGCTTCTCCTGTGGAGTTCCCATACTGAGACTCTTGGCACAGCCACCCTTACTTCACAAATTGCTCTGAGGATAATACAAAGATAGTCAATGACAGCCCACTGGTGACCGAAATCAGATGAAGCTCAAGGGGAAGGAAATAACAGGAAAAGGGAACAAAAATGAAACAGAAATATGTACACTATAAAAATGCATTTTCATCTAAACTTTAGAAGTGTCTGAAAGGCACTGGTCCATGTGCAGATAGTCCTGAGGTCTGTGTGGGAAGAAGGTCTGTGTGCCAAGTTCTCTCAGCAACCTCTGGCCCCAGGAGGGCAACAGGAACAAGGTTGGGAAGCCTGACTAAGCCTTTAAACCATAGCTCTGGCAGCAGATTGCAGGAAGGAGGTGTTGAAACTGGCTAGGATTAAATGTTTGAAGGGATGGCAGGGAGCAGGGGACGGAAGAGCAAAGGGACAAGGTACCTTACACATACAGAGGCCTTCAAGTTACTGACCCCAGAAACTTTAAAGAAAGGATAACTAAGACTTGAGATAAAAAAACTAAATGCTGCAGTTGTCATAGCAACCCCTAATCTGAAATGCCTGTTTTAAAAGTGACTAACAATATAGAAGGTCGCAAAGAACAGGCCGACCAAACCCCAGACACTCACACTGGGTCTTCCCTGTTAAATCAGTTTGTCTTCTTTTGCTTCTCCATTTTGTCAGGGGCTTGTTCGCATTATCTCAGAAGAGCTGGAAAAAGTTACCAAGTTAAACTTCCTGCTCAAGGCTGGAAACTTGAGCACCCATCATAAAGGCTGGAGGCAAACACATGGGGTGGGAATCCCAGTGCCAGCCCTTTGGTTACAGCTCTTCCTTCCCAGACCAACGGATTACACTGCTGCCACCCATCTTCCGCAGTCAGCAGCCAAACACACCTTCTCCACCCCCAACTCGTATTTTCAGGGAAACATGTGCATTCATAACTTTGAAATGGACTTGTCTCGTTCTCATTCCTATAGCTAACCTATTCTGTTCACTTCTTACTACACACTTCACATGCTTAGCATTTCAGCAGCAAACATGCTTGCTTATTCTGATTTATCTTGCCTGGACACAGCCAGAATAATGTTCCTATGGTGGCATCATCTCATCACCTACTATCTGCATTAAAGGAGCTGCAGGACTTTTCCCCCTGTGCCTAATTTAAAGGTGCACTTCTCCCTCTGGCCTTCACAAAAGCATTTACACCCTGGCCCCTGCCTAACTAGGAGCCCCTAACATCCTTGTTTATATTTCCCAACCATGTGTTCATTATTCTCTGCATCTAGGCAGAGATGCCTTTCTAGGCAGAAAAGATTCTTGAGAAAAAACCTGTCCTGTATTTCCACTGAATCTCAGTATCATCAGTCCACCTGCTACCCACCCTCTGGACTTGACACAGGTACACAAACCCCGCTTGTCCCAGTCCTCATCAGAAAGTCTCTCCTGATGTCCCTGCTGCTCCCTGGAGGTTTGTTTCTAAGTCTACACTTCAACAGTTTATCAGATAAAATCTAGATTACAAGTATTTTTAAGTGTGTGTGTTAAGGGTTATTTCCTTTTCTCTCTGTTCTCTCCCCCTCCTCCCACATTTCCCGCAGACCCTAAATACTGCCTCACATGAACAGGTGATTAATACATAGTTGTACAAGTGGATGTATTTTCTCCATCAAATTTTATTATAGATAAAATAAAAACTTAAAACCAAATTAGTAAGTAAAGTTCCTTAATAACAATGAGCTCTGCATTGAATGACATAACTGGTCAAAGGCTATTAACAGTTTTGATTAGGTGAAAGTCTAATCCAAGAGTGAAAAGATTGTCTTTCAATGTCTTTGACATGATATAGTCAGTATTTCAGAATACATCCACTCATGTTGCCTGGTCCCGAATGCAACAAGAATATGATAAACACAAACACCGTGGAGACCTTCTGGATGATAGTACTTATGTTCTTCAAGTCAGATGAGATCCTTAAATCAGCCAAGTACAGCCAGACTTCAGTGGACCCATATACAAGGCTAAGATTTTGGTGATTTCATTTTGTTCATTGTTCTTATATCAAAAGATTTAATAAATGTTTGAAACTATCCCAGTAGCTGACAGCTTTGCTATTTCTATGACACTTCCTGCAAGTTTATGGTAGCACCACGCACACTGACTAATCAGGTCTAAAATCCTGGGCTACAGGGGAGGCTGCTATTTACTACTTGGGGACCTTGAGTAAGTTGGGGACCCCTCTGATGCAGCAGCTGTATCTGCTTCAGTTGTGTGTCTCAGGGCCAAAGACAAGCTGCTTATGGCACTATGCCATCTTAAGCCATGGTAATGAGTGAAACTATCCTGTAATACTATGAAAATTTAAGGTTAGAATTAACTTTTCCTTGTGATTTGGTACTTTTTCTGTAAAATTATCTGGGCTTGTTTTCTTGTGAGAGAAATATGTTGATTATAAGATATTCAGCCTTTCCCCACACCCCCTGGGAATTTTAGAACAGCTAGAAATTCTCTACTTTGTTCAAATTCTTAATTAAAAAGTTGCATGAGTGTTTTTGCCTGCATATGTCTGAGTACCATGTGCATGCCTGATGCCTGCTGAGACCAAAAGACAGCATCAAATTCCCTGGAATTGGAGTTACAGTTGGGTATAAGCTATCATGTAGGTGCTGGGAATTGAACCCAGGTCCTCTGAAGAGCAGTTAGTGCTTTTAACCGCTGAGCCATCTCTCCAGCCCTGTGCAGTTTTGTTTTTTATATATAATATTAGTTTACTTATTTATTTTGTGTGTGGGGGGGTGCGTGTGAGTGTGTAGGAAGCCAACTTTCAGGACTCAGCTCTGTTCTCATCATGTGGATTCTGGGGCTCAAATCTGTTGTCACATTGGCTTCAAGGGCCCTCACTTGCTGAGCCCTCCCATAACAACAGCCACTCTGCCCTACCCGTCTGGCTATGAAGCCTCTGCCTCCTGAGTGCTAATATTAAAGGTGTGCACCACCATACCACACCAGGGCCTTGCCCTGTGTGTAATACCTGCTGCACTCATATAATTTTTAAATTATGAAACTTTTAGCATATGAAATTAAAATAACCAATTCAAACTTTAAAGTTTCCTCTTGCAATAATATAGAAAAATAAAATATTTTATATTATATCTCCCTTAATTCAATGTCACTGGCATGTATTTAGTTTACTTATGGGGCTTGAAATGAGATCCAGATTCATGCATTTTTCCTCACTTCCCATAACCTAATCTTGATGTTGGGAGCACTATTCACTCTATCATTTCCATTTTATTTGTACATATTTTGGTCAAATGTTGGAGGCACAGAAAGGACCCACAGGAATATATATAACTATTTGCTCATTATATACATAGGAAGGGCAATTCAGAATATGAATTGTAACTTGGGAGTCTTTGAAAAAAAAAATCAAAGATTTTACAGCCGAAACTTTTGTAAAAAAGACTTGACTGGATTTTAGGGGCATTGAAGTTCTACTATAATTACCAAACACACAGAAACAAATCACAAATAAGGCTGAAGAAAAATTGGTAATATATATCTTTATAAATGAGATTTCGTATATCAGGCAGGATGTAAAAAAATAAATACAATGTCACAGTAAAATCCTCATTGAAATTTAAGCCAAAAACAAGTGTTTTAAAATAAGATTTCATTTAAGAAAAATCCCTTGTGACTTATTCTTGCAGTGTTACCAAGTCAGATGGCAGAGATGGGCTTTGAACAAACACTGCTTGTCCTCAGTCATGGACCACCCTTCCCACAGCCCTATAGCCCCATGATTGCCCTTAATGATGTATTTCAAAGTCCTTGCTGAGGGCAGGGGGGAGTGAAGTAATCTAAATATGAAGAGATCAGTCAAGACTCAAAAGATAACCACGGGAATGAAAAATCAGGCATGATAAATTGTCCACACTGTGAAAACTTCAAAAAGAACCAGAATAGAACCTGAGCTCGAGGTAACTCAACGGATTTTCAGCATCATACCTCAGGAGGCTTGAACTCTTCAATCCCACCTTCCATTTTCTGCTTTAGGGCACTGTTTACTTGCTTAGCATTCTGAACCTTCACAAGATAAAAGATGTGAGTCAGACCATGTGCTTAGTACATTTTTATGAGTACTACATAAGTGAGCAGGGCATGTAACAATAACCCAGATCTTTTCCTTCATGGGGGCACAGTGTTGACACTGACCAGGGCTTTATTCCTGGTGGGCAAGCACTGAGCTGCTCTCTTTTTTCTGTTTTCTTTAAGAAATAAATAAAAAAAAAATACTTAAAAAAATTCAAATATGCTTCAAATGAAAAGTCCTGGTTTGTTTGTTTTGTTTTTCAAGACAGGGTTTCTTGTCTCAGAGATCTGCCTGCCTCTGCCTCCCGAGTGCTGAGATTAAAGGCATGCACCACCACCGCCAGCTAGGCCTGCCATTCATTAAGCCTTCACGAGGTCTAAATCAGTTTTTAAAAATCACTGAGCAGTGACTTTATAAGCAAAGGCAGCTGGCACCCACAAAGACTTAACTCTGTCACCATTTCTCATTACTGTGATATTCTGACAACATGCCAAATGTTCCCATGATAATAATGATGATAATGCCCAATACTTGCTAGTCTTAAAGCATCATTCTCGATACATTAAAATCCCCCAATTCTCACAACCATTCTGTGTGGTAAACACAATTAGATCTGCTATAACACAACACATATGCTCTTAAAAGTTACTATATTATATAAAATCCTTAATTATAAAAACCTACATCTTATAGGTACAACACTTATTGGGTACAACATTCAAACCTTCATTCAATAAGAAACATGAAGACAGGGATCTGGCCAAAATGGGAATTTTATAAACTCTAAATGGTTCAGAAATGTATGAATGGTACAGTGAAGAGGGCGATTGACCTTATAAAAATGTTCAGGCCTATATGCAGGTGGGTGTCAAAATGACTACAGCCTCTGAGTTACTGTGTAAAGTGGAAGGATGGCTACTTATAATTGTCCCCACATTTGGCATCAGATGTGTGTGGTTCCCAACACAGAGAGCTGAAATGGCTGCCACACCGTGGTGGTGTGTGACAGTGTTCAGTCATTTTTTTCCCTGATGAAAACCATATACCGGCCAACACAAAATTTATACTGTGCTCAAATTGTTCCCAGTCTATTAAAGTGCTGGAGCAAACACATGTTTTCAGAGCAAGAGCCATAGCAGAACTGACTCTGCTTCCCCTGGAACCATCCATAGAAGATAAAAACACAAGACACACAGACAGAGGCGAAGAACCCTTTTTTGGGGGGTCATGCATCTAAGAGGTATAATCTAGACGTAAACCAAGTTTCAAACTATTAGTCTACTAGCATCAGTCAGTCTCCGCTTAGAGTGCTGCACGTGAGAATTGTGCTCACTACACCCCGCTCCCTTTCTCAGCAGAATGGGCAGCCAAACATCATTAGTCTATTCTTCACTTTTATTTTCAGCCAGAGTATCTGGGATGATGGTTTAGAGTAAATCACTTGGCCACATTAGAAAGACACACAGAGGAAAAGAGGGTAAGAAAAGGGGTGGCTCTGGGTGGGTGGCAGCGAGGAATGTTTTGGAGAAGATAAAACCTAAACCAAATTTTAAAGCGTTCAGCCAGTAGCTAAGACTGGGGAGATGGAGATGGAATTAATTCTAGGCAAAGAGCATTTAAGAAAAAAAGAAGGATGTAGGAACAGGGCGAAGAACCAAAGAACCAGGCAGTATACCAAATAATCTCAATTTTGCCTAAAGACTGAAGGAAACTGAAGAGTTTTAGTCAAGAGAACACAATCGATCACATTTGCCTTTGAGAAAGGCATTTCTAATGGAAACACAGAGAATGGAGGGAGATGATAGTTAAGAGAGCGAAACAGTTCAAGTCAGGAATAGTAAGTACACAATGAGGAAACCTCTCCTTAAGAACAGGAATGATGCTGTGGTGGAGGTGGTGGTGCATACCTTTGATCCTAGCAGCCAGGAGGCAGTGGCCTTCAGATCTCTGTGAGTTCAAGGTCAGCCTGGTCTAACTGGTGAGTTCTATGACAGCCGGAGCTATGTAATGATGCTGTCAAAAACCAAAACAAAGCCCAAACAAGCAACAACAACAAAAACCAAAAGTTAGAGGAACTCAGAAAAGCAACTTGGACCCCTTTTCATCAAGATGACTGGAAAATTCAAGGGAACCATGGGTGACAGCGGGCTGAGTAAATAGATGTGTGTGGTGCTGCTCACAGATGGGAAATATAAAACAACAAAAAACAGATGTCAGGGAAGTATGGAAGACAGCCATGAGGTCAGTGTAAGATGAGATGCTACAAATATAAACCTTTCCTATGTCACATATAAATGAATAACCAAGGAAAGAAACATAAAACAGCCCACAAAGGGCTGGAAAGATTGCTCAGTGGTGAGTGCATGAGCTACCACTGACCTTAGTTTGATGAAGAGGTAAGGAGAAACAGTCCCAAGGTGTTCCCTGACCTCCACACGGGTGCGATGCTATATGGCCATGCACAGACACAAATAAATAAGTAAACAAACAAATAAATGAATGAGTAAATGTTAAAATAAGTTATGAGGAGGCACCCATAGGTACAGAAGTAAAACTGCACATAGAGATAATGGGTCTCCTCCCTCCTTCCTATGAATTCTCAAAAGATTATAGGCAATGTAACTACAACAATGTTTCTTAGCCTGTGGATCGGGACCCTCTTTGGGTTGAACAGCCCTTTCACATAGGTTGTCTAAAACTTTCAGAAAACCCAGACACTTACATTATGGTTCGTAACTATAGCAACATTACAGTTATGAAGTAGCAAGAAAATAATTTTATGGTTGGGGGTTAGCACAATTTAAGGAACTGTATTCAAGGGTTGCAGCATGAGGAAGGTTGACCACTGATATAGAAGATGTCCATGGAGAAGTGCTAGAGTTTGGAAGATGGGAGTCTTTGATAGCAAAATCAAACAAGAAACAGGACAAGAAGATAAAAACACCAGATGCCTAAGAGACATGGATAGCTCACGGTGCCAGACACTGCTTTATGTTCTCATCTTATGTGATCGTGTTTCCAGCCCCGTGCTAACTCACTTCCAGAAGACATGGAAGCTGAGAGAATGTAAAACGCTCCCTAACAAGGAAGACAGCTGTAGTCAGCTCAGATGAACTGACTCAGGTTGTTCATAACTGTAATCATTTCATTATGGCAACACTCTTTTTTATTAATAGCAGAAATTAACAGTTTATTTTTACAGAGTCTTATGGGTAATCCTCAATGTTTATCCACTAGGGTCTTAGCTTTAAAAAGCCATGTGGACAGTTTAAAAATACTGTTACTGCTACAACTCATGACTCACTGAGCTACACATATCATTACAAACAGCTTTCCAAAACTTGCAAGACTATATGGTTATTGTTCTTTATTTTACAGGAAAATGAAAGGCTAATGGAGCTATAGAATTTGCTTAGGATCAACACTGATAGGTAGTCATGCTGGGATTTGCATCTGAAATAGCAGAGGAATTTCATAAGCTATACCAAGGTAGAGATGTGGCTCAGTAGTACAGCGCCACAGTTGAGGCTGTGGGGTCAAGTCTGCACCCCAAAACAAACACCACCCCCAAAACCAAAGGATGTAATTTCTAAACCACTGAGTTCAATCTGAAGAAAAGCAGATGATCACACACACAAAGTCATAAAAGACACCAATTTTATAAGATACCTGACGCTTTAGCGAGATCAGCTCCATATCCAGTTGTCTCAGGATGGTGTTGGCTGCATTGGGACTACAGGAAACAGCCACCACGTCCTCTTGGGTTAAATACATGCCCTTGGGTGGGCGGCACTTGGATCTCTGTGAGTGATGGCGGTGCTGCAGGCTCTGGTACTCCCTCCTCCCGAGGCCAACCTTGCTGCTCTGGATAGGCTGCTCGGTGCTGCCCTAAGGGACACAGGGAGAAGATCGAGGCCTCTGGTTTTCATAAATGTATACAGAGTAAACAATCTACTACAATAGGAAAACCTTCTGCACTACAAAATCCTTCCCACAAGTTTTATTATTTACAAGTCCAAATAAGACATACACACTGGGGTGTAGGTGATACCATGACAAAATATATTTTTGATTAATTCTCTAAAATGTTTAACTTCTACATCCTGAGGACTATGGATACAGAAATTATTCATTTTTCTTATTTAGAAATAAGAATTAGGTTACACTGTAATTCCTTCCCATCTGCTTATGTAACAAAGAATAGAGCAACAATCTTGCCCCAAACTACAAATTATATATATAAAAAGGTCCACATAAAGAAGAACAAAACAAAGGCAATTTATAAATCACATGTGCATATTAGGCAGTCAGTAAAAAGAGAAAGGTTTTTATTTTGCTTGGAGTTTCAGAACAATGTATGGCTTTGGAGGTTAGAATGGACACAAGATGACCTTGACTCTGATGATATGGACACTGTCAAATGTGTGTATGTGGCTTGTAGATAATAAAACTCCAAACCCAAGTATTAGGTATCAGTTCATGCCTCAGAAGAGTAAAAATGTTGTTCCAGTAATGATGACAATGAACTATTAAGTAGCATTAATATTTAATGTGCTAAAATGGAGACACCAGTGTCACTCTGTGCTTCTGAGAGGAATCCAGTAAGACCTGGCGCATATCTTACTGATACCCTGAGGAATGTCATTCTTTAGAAGTGGAGTTGAACCCATAGAAGTGTGCAGTCAAGTGTAATTCACCTTATAGTCTGAGCAGTTAAGCAGCTAAGGCAAATCTGATGCTCAGAGAGATGCTTCCCGAAGTCTTTAGATTAAAGATTTTTCAAGCTGGCAGTGAAGTAAGGGCATTCCTCAGCAGCCTGGAACCCTGAGAAGAACTGGTATAGCCTGAGGCTCCTGGGAGGCCTGCACACACTTAGAAGCAAATGCTGAAGCTGTCTGAAAGAGCAAACTCTAACCTCAGGTCTCAGAGATGTGTGTGAGCTTCTGAAGAATATTCCTCATGAAAAAACAAAGGGAGGACTGAATCAAGAAAGAATTATGAACCAAATAATCAGTATATATGTTAAAAAAAGCAACAACAACAACAAAAAGAAAACAGCCAGCTTAAGTTTGAATAGAAACAAAAATAAAACAAGATGTGACTGAAATGGTTTTTTTTTTTTTTTTTTTTTTTTTAACACAAATCACAAATAGGAAGGGTTTGGAGTGAAAGCATCTGTTGATCAGAAAGTCACTGGGATACCAGCACTATAATCTAACCTAAATATAGAAGATAAAATCCTGAGTACACAAGAATAGAAATACAGGAATAGCTAGCTCAAAGTAGCAGAGAGTAAAATAACGGAATATATATGTCTCTAAAATAGGCCACAAAGGAAAGAAGCCAGAAAAGGTAAACAGACAGGTTGGGAATGGGTTCAGCAAGGAAAGAGTTTGCTGTGCAGCATGAAGACCTGGGTTGTGACATAAAAGCCTGGTACAGTAGCACATGCCCATAACTCCAGTACTGGGGTGCAGAGAGACAGGAATCCTGGCAGGTCATTGGCCAGCTTCTCTAATTAGAACAGCAAGCTCAGTGAGAGACCTTGCCTGGGAATAAAAGGAGAACAAGGAGAAGGAAGAAGAGAAGAGAGATGGGGGAGGGGGAAGAGGGGAAGGAGGGAGGGAGAGAGAGAGGGAAGGAAGATAGAAAGTATGGCCTTCATACCTGAAGTATGGACACACACAGACACAGACACACACAGACACACAGACACACACACAGACACACACACAGACACACACACACACACACACACACACCTGCTTAAGTACTTTGGATCTCAGAAGGGAGCTTTGAGAAGAGTAAACAGGAGAATTTAAGAAAACAGGAAGAAATCAATTTCAACAGTGAATCACGGGGCTGAAGTGTCGCTCAAGGGTCAGAAGCACACCCTGTTCTTGCAGAAGACCTCAGCTCTGTTCCCAGCACCAACACTGGGTGACTCACAACTGCCTGTAACTCCAGGTCCAGGAGAGCCAATGCCCTCTCCTGGCCGGCCTCCCCAGTACCTGTATTCATAATCCACACATGGGATAGCAAAGCGGACTGGACGAGAATGATGAGCAAATTAAGGAATCTGATAGTAGCTGCTGCCATTCAAAGACCATCAAAATCTAAAAATTAGGAAAGTTAGAAAACATCAAGATGAGGTCATTTAGGATTCCAAACTGTCATTCAAGGAAAGAAAGGGAGGGATTAGCAGGGACTCAGAGTCTTCTGGCCGTGACAGCTGCTAGGGAAATGACACACTCCACACACTTGGAAACCCAGGCTAAGACAGAGGCGGCTGCCCGCACTCGAGCGCTGTGCTCACTGCTCACTCCAAAGCAGCCTTGCCTCACCAGCCTTTACCTGTCAACACCGTGAACGCTTTATAAACATGTTGTTCCTTACCTCATTAAACAGCATGCGTATCAATTTAGCCTTTTCTTAATGACTTTAAGTCTCCTTACCATCAGCATGCTGAAGCAGCTGAACACCTTTTATGGGGTTCTTCCACCTCACTGACCCAGCTTTCGGTTTTCACTGCTCTTCATAAACATGCTACTACTTTCTAATTTGCTACAACATGGAAAAAACATTTCTGAGAAAAACTGGGTAACAAAACCAGAAACCCTATCTGTTTACCTAACGAGTCTTACTGTGTAAAGGTGAGTTTAATTTTTTTAATGGATTAAAGACTAAGAATTGCCATTCCATCCGTGACTAGAGGAGATAGCCTGAAGCTACTGGATAACAGCAAGTAGAGAGGTTCTAAATATTACAGCAGTTTCTAAACTTGAAATCTACTTTCTAAACCATGATACAAAAAGTCTTTCTTCTTTCCCCCCAAAGATTTATTTTTAATTATTTGTATGTGAGTGTGTTTGTGTGTATGCACACTGAGGCCAGAGGTGTTGGATCTCCTGGACCTGGAGTTCCAGGCAGTTATAGGCTAGACCCGAGCCTGGAAAACAAACCCCAGGCCTCTAAAAGGGCGATAAGTGCTCTTAAACATCAAAGTCATCTCTCCATCCCCACTTTTTATCTTATTTTTGAGACAATGTCTCATTTGTGTAGTCGTGGCTGGTCTGGAACTCTCTAAGTAGACCAGGTTTGCCCCAAATGCACAGAGATCCACCTGCCTCTGCCTCCCAAGAGGCATGTAGGCGTGCAGCACCAGCACCTGGCTCTAGGTCTCTTTACCCCTTCATGTAGAGAGCTTGCCGATCTTTATGAGCAGGCTACTTTAACAAGAACAAAGACTCCTAGGGAACATCACCTCTTTTTTGGCTTCTTTTTTTGGGTCATAGTCACTGTCGTTCCCGTCCATTGGATGTGTTTCTTCCACATCATCATCACTGAAAGAAACAAGATTAGTGGATCTTCATCTTCTAGCAACTTTACTACACATTCCTAAGAGTTATCACTGGGAAAAACAGCTGTAACCCAGATTTCTAAAGTTTTAAGAAACACTCATCCGTTATGGCTTACAGAACCACTTAAGCAACATTGTTAGCTAAAAAGTAACAGATCCAGTGGGAGAGAAATTTACAAGTACCACTTGGAGAGAGAACAATGCAGTTTGATATAATGGTGGTAACTTCAGCTTTGTCTGTACTTGGTGTAAAGAGACCTTAGCTACTGTAAAGTACAAAGGCTGACTTGCATGGAACATGTTCTTTAATGTACTTGTGTGTGAAGGACTGGGGAAGAACCCAGGCCTCCCAAATGCAGTGCCCTACTGCTGAGTTACATCCCCAGTGTGTTTTTAATTCACCCTGTAGAGCCAACACTAAGTAAGCCTTACAAAAGAGAAGTTTATGAACAAGACCTCTGACCATGAGATTCTTCCTCACAGCACAAACAGTGCCACAGGAGCGTTTGGTCTTATGAAAAATAAACAACCCTGTGAAAAGTCCCCAACAGTGCAGCAAAAGAAAGCATCCAACCTACCTGTCACCCTGATTATGTCTATTGGCTAGTTTACGGGCCTGGCGATCCATCAAACTTGTCCTCGAGCGAGTTTTTTTCCAAGAATAGTAATACTTTACGAGACTTGCAATTGTTTTATCTGGAAGCTTAAAAAAGATTCCTGTTACTATTGGAAAGTTTAATTCATAAACTCTGGTCAGCAAATGAATAACAATATCATATTCTTTGATAATCAAGGCATAAATGAAAACTGTGTCATGGGTACCTTTATGAATGACAAGAACCCAGACATCTGAGTGGCTGGGTGGTGATGGTGCACACCTTTAATCCCAGCACCTGGGAGGCAGAGGCAGGTGGATCTCTGTGGGTTCAAGGCCAGCCTGGTCTACAGAGCTAGCTCCAGGACAGCCAGAGCTACACAGAGAAACCCTGTTTCAAAAAGAACCAAAAAGACTTCTGAGCAGCAGGGAGATTGAAGAAATGAGCGTGAGAGTCATGAATGACAAGAACCAAAAGCACAACAGTTACAGTACTCCATTACATCAGAGTCACTGACACTGCTGAGCCAATGTTACTGTCTTTTCCTTGGGGGGTGAGGGAAGATGTCACAAACTAACTTAATGAGAATGTCCCAGAAGGTCCTCAGCACAGCCATGCCAGCATTAAGCATTTTCTTCCTTAAAGCATTTGTTTCCTTGGAAACCCAACTCTCTTTTCTCTAGTTTAGAGCCTTTAGTATGTGAATGAAACCAGCTCAAGTTTTATAGACACATACGGCGTGACCCCTTTGAGTCTGGTCTCTTTCATGTAGTGCTTCACAAGGAACTTTTAAAATCACTTCAGTTTTAAATCTAGATCCTATTAAATAATGTAGATAGAGCTTAACCACTGAACAGCTTTTGAATATTCCAGTGGCTGACAATCATATATACTGGTGTGCCACACTGGCAAGGAGGATGTGAACTACCTACCAAAATGTTCCCTTCAATTACAAAGATCATGCAGATACAGAAACATTGCTTGAAATGTACAAAGCACCAACTGCTTGAATGTATATTATTTTGATGCAACACTAAAAATTTAAGAACTAGCACTATGGACTATTATAACAAATAGCAATATAGACATTTTTCCTTGAAAAAAAAAAAAAGTCAGAATAGAAACATCAACTCCCAACAGTTCCCAGACAACACTGACATAACACAATGATCTAAGATGGACTTCCATGTTGGAATTGTGCCAGTCTTTACATTTCTGTGCTGTGGGATGATATTTCCGTACACTGTGAGTCTATGTCGCTACTATTGGTTAATAAATATCTGTTCTGGCCTATGCTAAGACAGGAGACAGCCACGCTGGGAATCCAAGAGAGATAGAGGAAGGAGACAGGCAGAATCAGACGCTGCAGGCCATTGGGAAGCAAGATGTAATACAACGCAGGTATGTAGTGATACACAGATTAATAGAAATGGGTTAATTTAAGATGAATGAGCTAGTTAGTAATAAGCCTGGGCTACAGACCAAACAGTTTGTAATTAAGTAAGTCTCTGATTGATTATTTTATAAGCAGCTACGACACTTCTAGGGCAAGGCAAGGCAAGAGAAAAACTTCCTTTTACATTCTGTGTTACTTCTGTATTGTCCAGATACTGTCTAATTCTAAATGGTCAGCCCTTGATACATGTACATATGAGCACACTAAATGGTCTCAGTAGGTTGTATGTGCATGTATATAAACATGTATGTAATAGCAATGATTAAAGTGGTCGTGAACTTGAAAGGAAGGTGGGGAGCATGGGAAGAGCTGAGGGAAGAAATGATGCACATGTAGCACTCACACATTCTTTCAAAAAATTAGATTAAAAATATGGACTTTCATATACAAAATAAAAAAATCCTAAATCTTCAGTTTGAAGCATTAAAAAATAAAGTTAAATTATTATCCCCCCCCATAAAAACAACCACCAAACTTAGTAACTGTTACTCACTTGAGACCAGATAAAAATCAATTCATTAATGTAAAAGCATATACTTGTTATGCACGGGTGATTATAGAAAATACTGTATGCAAATACAACTATTTCAAATGCTTTTTAATATTTAAATGGAAAACATTTCATATTTAATAGGCAGGCAGTATTCAACAATGTCATAAGATAATTATTATAACCATAGTCTGAGTAAGAATTAAACCACCATACATACCATCTGTTGAATCCGGTGAAAGCTCTTCCCGTGAAAACTAAAGGCTTGTTCAAATAGCACTTTGTCTTCCACGGTCCACTCATCCGGGAAGGGAGTGAAGTTGGGGAGGTCAGCAAGGGACTTCTCAATGTTATGCTTATGCCAGAACAGCATACCAAGTGCCTTTGAAGAGAAACCAGTCCCTTGAGTTACCTGTGACTCAGACTCAAGATAAACTCACTTTAGGTCCTTTAACAGGGTAACAACCTATTTATTTATTTTAAAATGGGGCCTCAGAGCAAGTGTTTGCATATATCGTATTTGTTGCGGAAGTAAGAAAAAGAGTGACTTGGAGTGAGTCTAAGACTCACAACAAGACGCTTACTCACATTTTATAGGTTTGTCAATATGTAGGGGAAACAGTCTAAAAGAAAGCTATCCAGTAAGTGACTGGATAAAGTACCAGAAATATTTATTTGGACTCGCAGAGAAATATCAAGCTTTAACCTTTGAGAATTATGTTATACACTACACAATACTAAGATTTAAGAGTACTTTTACTGCAACTGCCCTGATTAAATTATTTTGTCACTTATTTAATAAAATTTGTGTAATATGAGGTTTTTGGATTGGGTTAGTTTTAAGGTCTGGACTTGCCCACCACTGTTTAGCCTTTTAAAAATGACTTAGACGTTTATATTTATTTTATTTTGTTTGGCCTATGGCTTAGATATGTTAGTTTTTTTTATCTTAATTTAATTTATTTTTATTAATTTTTCTTGTTATGTGGTTCATGGCTTATTTGTTGTTATTTTTATATGTTGATTCTTGGGCAGCTGGATGGTGTCTTTTTTGACTCCGCCCCCTTCTCCTATCTATGCTCTGATTTCCCCACTTACTTCTAAGATACCTGCCTTAGGCTAAGACAGTTTTTTTTTTATTAATGATATTTATAGTATGTAGAAAGACATCAAATTTGTGTATTTATTTTGGTATTACTGTAATGTATACATACAATTATTAGAAGTCATCTAAAAACTTCTATAACTTCATTGTCAAGTCATTTCTAAAAATGCATTACTCTTCTCTCATTTTAAGTATCAAGGTTCTAATTTTACTATATGATATCAAGTATTATTTAATAAATAAGTTTTCGTTCTGTTAGAAAAGAGACAGAATTTTTAGTAGTGAGTTTAAAAGTAAGTTTCTGTATTTTGATAGTAGTATTATAACATAAACATGAAAATAAAGCAATATATACTCATATTTTACAAGATTAACTTTCTCAAAGATTAGCAAAGAAGACATGCCTCTAATCTCAGCATTGGGGAGTCAGAGGCAGGAGGATTCTGTAAGTTTGAGGCCAGGCTGGTCTATATACTGAGCTCTAGGATAGCCAGGACGACATAGTGAGACCCTGCCTCAAAAAACAAAAAAACAAAAACAAAAACCAAACAAAAAAACCCCCCAAAAAGCACATACATACATACAGACAGACAGACTGACGGACAAGGGCACATAATACATACATATACATACATACAGACAGACAGACACACAAGAGCACATACATACATACAGACAGACTGACAGACAAGGGCACATACATACATACATATACATACAGACAGACAGACAAGGGCACATACATACATACATACTTATATACATACATACAGACAAGGGCACATACATACATATATATACATACATACAGACAGACAGACTGACAGACAAGGGCACATACATACATACATATATATATACAGACAGACAAGGGCATATATATATACATACATGCATACATATATACACATACATACAGACAAGGGCACATACATATATACATATATACATACATACAGACAGACAGACAAGGGCACATACAGACAAGATGGAAACAGGCATGGCTGTGACCTTAGCACTGGGGAGGCAGGGGCAGGAGAATCCCTGCAGATTGCAGGCCAGTCAAGGTTATACAGCAAGACGCTGTCTCAAAAGCAAACAAAAACCACTCCCCAGACAAACAAAGGCTGAAATCATAAAATAGGCTACCAAAAGCTTCAGAAGGTTGACTGATGTTTGGCTCTATAAATAAGCATGTCCATTTCAAAACATTTCCTTTTCATAGACTGACAGGAGTTCCTGGTGACCCACTGACACAGATTGGATTTTTCGCTCTAAAATCAAGCCTGTCCATTTTACTATGAATGTGACCATGGGTGAGATACTTGGTTAAAGGAGCTTTGAGAATCTGCATTTCAAAGCAGGAGGTCGTGGCATACACCTACAGTCTCAGCCCAGGCAGGAGGGCTGCCAACATGATGAGACCCTGGTCTTCAGGATTTAAAAAGAAAAGGTGGAAGTGATCTAGGAAGATAGTCTGACACTGACCTCTGTCCTCCACAGGCTCACACACGGGAACACACACAAATGTACGTACACATTTCTCTACATACCTGTTCCACATTGTACCCATGCTTCTCCTTTGCAATGGCGATGTACTCATCCACTGTAATGGAATGTCATGTCATTACTTTCATAAACTTCAATTTATTAAATTTAGTTTTGTATTTTCTTTTAACATGGCAAAATAATTTATTATTCTGGGTTAAAAAAAAAATAGCCAAAGCTAGCATCCATGAAATGTTTCTTAAGAAGATTTACACATAGAATCAGTGTCTCCTCACCAGGTTAAAAATTTCATTTAGCCTGCTAGCTCTATGACCATATGTGATTATTACTAAGTTAAGTGACATTACTATAATTGCTTTTGTATGCTGATAATCACCCATGTGAAAGGAGACATGGAACCCAATTACACGGTAAAATCCTAAAATAATCCTTGAAAAACTTGGCTGTATAAGATCCTTTCTCATATTTATAAGAGGATGACTCATGTACAGTTTTGCAAGTATACGCAACAGTGTGCTGATGAGCAGAGACATCCTTCTCGCTCCTCTTGGCTCTGTGCTTAGGTTTTTGGTTTTCATTTATCTGCCACATATGGTTAAGTGGACAGAGTAATTCAGATAAGCAGTTTTAATATCAATGTGCTGGCTAGTTTAAGGCCTCATTACCAAGGCATCTGTCACGTTCAAGATCCATTTTTTAGGTGGTGTCCACAGTTACTCTTTTATCCTTTTAAAATTATTTTTACACATATGTACATGTAATTAAACCTTTAAACATATTTTTAAGAAGCAGAAATCTTAAGTTTTCTAACCCTGGAATGGTTACTGCCCACCCGACTTGCTTTTCTGTTCATTTCTAGTACTTTCAACTTTGGTGGGACAATATGAACTTTTGTACCTTCGTTTCCTGCTCTAATGTAATGATAAAACAACACGGTCTCTCATGACTGAATGAGTTAACACTCAGAAGATGTTCAGGAGTACTTTGTACTTCCTAAGTACTTCTAGGGATCTGCTATTATTATTAAACATCACAATTTAGTATATTAGTATGCTATTTTAAATATGCTAGAATAGCTACTTTTAAATGGATGCTGTATTACATCCCCAAGTATAATCTGATATTTTGCTTAGAATCTACTTAAGCATAAGTAGATAAATGCTGGTTAAATATAACAAAAATATATTACAGTCCTTTTGATAGCAAGTTAAGTAACCAGTTAGTCAAAAGTGGTCTCAGCCCTGGCTGGGCATTAGAACCACCAGAGTGTGTACAGGCTTTGCTTCTGAAGATATGGGCTAGTCTGATACCAGTACTTCTAAGAGAATCTAACACACAATAGGGTTGATCACTGCCACAGACCTGCTCTGGATGGCCCTATGGACACCATCCTAATGGTCCTGTTAACTTTCTGCATTTTGATTTTTCACTTTGGTAGAAATGTACCATTATACCAAACAGCAAAATCCCATGACACCCTGATGCCTATTTTATAAATGAAAACCTCTATACTTAATACTGAGCAAGCCTCTTTCAGGTTCTCCATACATGTTTCTTAATGAATGCCTCCAGAGCACAGGATCCCTAGCTTAACAGTGGGTGAAGACTGATCTAGTACTCTAAAACTTTTACATCATTACATTAGGAGGATTACTAGGTATTTTTCTTTTTGCTCTTAATTGCATTGATTAGACTCTATGCATAGGATACATAGAATAGACAGGACATGGCTATTTTTCAAGACTAAATAAATCACAACAAGATATACGTTCAAATGATGCTAGAAAATACTTTTAACGCCCAGCTTATTTTAATGTCTGCTAGAATGGCTGTTTAGTGTAGCTGCTGAATGGAGGGGTGGGGAATCTTAGTGTTGTTACCTGTATGTTTCCTATATCTGATGTGCCGCAAAGGATTCAGGTCCGCTACATCACACTGAAGTCTAAAGCCACACCATGATTCAAGAAGTGCATGGTCAAGGAAGGATCCAGAAGGTCTCAGTCCAGAAATGGAGAGCACAAGATGACCTGATGGCTGCTGAAGTACTTCTCTCACCTTTCCTCTTTAAAATGGGAATGAGAGTGGGCTCTCTGAAGCTGGAAGGCATGTCTTTACTGTTCCATAGACTGAGGAAAAGCCTGTGCGGTTGTCTACATAGTAAAATCCCTCCCCTGCTCGGGGGTTTAAGCAGCAAAGCCATCAGAGCCTAGGTGTTTGCATTCTTCATGGGCCTGACACAAACTGAAATGATCAAATTTACTCTCTTTCAAAAGGAAAAACATTCTAATGTAATGGAGGTTTCCATAAAAAGAAAAAAAAAAAAAAAAGGAAAACAAAGGTAATTCAGTTCATAAGAAAACCTAAAAGACTAAAAAACAAATGCAAATTACATTTTGAACAGGCTGATTACCTACAGATCTTAACATTCAATCTCAGAAAAAAACTTACATTTGGCATCTGGGACACTGTGGTAAGGTGACCACACAAGCATTCCTCCATTGTCTTTATCTGTGTACTTGGTAGCACCTGAGGAAAAATGAACTAGTTTGAATATGATAGCTTTTAACTTATGTTCCAAGTAAACACAAGCAAAATTTTATTTGTTTTAGTGTAATGCTGCAAAAAGACACAAAGACACAAGGAAACAGAGAGGCAAGATTCACACAAGAGACACTCAGTTACCTAGTTGTGAAAATGAAGGAAACTGTTTCTGAAGTGACCACACCTGCCAGGCACCTGAGAGACGTGACTAACTCATTTGGCTTTCTGTAGCTAGGTAGGGATCTTCATCTAAAAACTGACTTTTTCTCCGTACAACACCTGCCCACTGTCAGATGAGCCATGGCTGCTGGGTCGCATTTCATGTCTTGTATTTTATCTTATTCCCAACTTTCCAAGTTTCCTTTTTAAATTAAGTTTTCTTTTCAAACTTAATTTCATTACATGTCATATTTATAAAAACACCTTCTCTAAGTCAAAGGCATAAACATTAACACAATTTCTTCATCATGTGATCTGGTTAAGTCTAGAAGCGCACTGTCCTATGTATTTCTCATGTTATAATCTATAAAGTCCAAAGCATCAAGCCTTATTAAGTTGAAATGAACTGGATGAATGAAACTAACACAACTAACTCAGGGCTACTTCATGACTGTGGATACTTTTAATTAAAGAGGAATCTTTTTCTGGCTTCTACCCAATTCTTAGCTACAAGTTAGTTCCAAACTATTAGGACATCAAGCACTGCTGCCATGTTTTAAGATCTCTGCTTTTCATGAGGCAGATTCTATTTACCATTAACAGCCAGAATTTCAAATTAACCACATAAAATATTAACAGAATTCTAAGGTTAAACCATGATTATTATAGGTTATTTGGGAAAGAGACATTCCTTACTACATTTTCTGCAGAGAAGTTAGTTATGAATCAATAATTTACTAGCTTTTGGAGAATCATCCATCATAAACTCCTACTAAATGTTTGGTAAGAATTTTTAATTGAAAGAATCATACTAATAAAATCTGATTTTAAACCTATGTTTTATGATTGAAAAATTAAGAATGGTGAACAGGTCATCTAAGTATTAGAAAAACTGCAATTTCACAAATACAGTTAAAAGCAAAACCTCTGTATTGTGTTGTATCTTTAAGAAAAAAGTGACCAAAGAGGAACATAAAATCTTGCTCCAGCCTATGAACCTCATTCCTGAATTACAGAAAGTCTGATGTGTCTCATTAAATAGCTCTTCTTTAAACAAGTATTGTTTTTTTCTCCTTTTAAAATATCAGTCATGATTCTCCCCCAAAATTTCTATATTGCAATTAAGAGTTGAATACGACAGAAACCAGTATCCTACTTGAGGACACTAACTGCTTTTCTAACACGGGATAATAAAGGTGTTTCTGTAAGTGGCCTAATGCCAAAGTAGGCATTTCACAATCTTCTTTCCCTAATTATGGACCCCAACCTTTTCAATTATATATCACTTGTCAACGAGGCCCAAGAAATAATGATGTTTACAAAAAAGAGCATAGATTATAGATTTTAGACTCCCAATCACAGCCAACATGCCATATTGGAGATATCTTCTTGTGCCTTAGTTCCCTCAATTATATATAACAGGGAATATGTAAGTGTCTACTTGAGAGCTGCTCAAAAAATAAAATTGGTAAGCTGATAATGTACACACATGGGACAATTAACTACTAAGTTAAAAAGTGTAAGGAATAAGGCAGGATTTGTAGCCAATTGCAAAGTGCAAAAACAACAATCTATATAACTTTTCAAGACTGCTTTTGAGAAATTAAAGGACCTTGGTCAACAGATATACTAAACTAAGAATTTAGATCTTGAGACTAAGATGCTCTCAACACTTAAAAAAATCTGTTTATAAACTAGGTTCCATATTATATTCTGGGTATGTATCTTTAAACGGGGATAGACTTTCCTCATGACATTCATCGACTTGTGTATGTATATACAAGTCGTGTGGTGGTCAGAGGTGAACAAAGAGTATCTTCTGTCAGGCTCTTATATTTTTATGTTTTCTGAGATAGGGTCTATGTATCTCTAGGTGTCCTGGAACTCACTATCACTATGCAGACCAGGTTGGCCTCAAACTCACCAGAGATCCCATGCCTCTGCTAGAATAAAAGGCATTCACCACTACACCAGATCATGTGGGATTTCTCACTGAACCTAGAACTCACTTCTTCAGCCAGGCTGGCTAGCCAATGAGGCCTAGGAATTGTTTCTACTGGCCCGGAAACTGGTATGCACCACCACACCTGGCTTTTCTGTGGTGCCAGGAGGTCCTCATGCTTTGTGGGGTAAGCACTTTGTCTACTGAGCTATCTCACCAGCACACTAAATTTCAAGGGATTTAGCTTTCAGACTTGTAAATTTCCTATTCTTTCTCAACATAATCTGCTTGAGAACTCACCAGAGATCTAAGCTGTACTGCAGTCTCCCTGATACCCAAGGCTTCACCTTCTATGCAACTGTAGATGGAAGGTACTAAATGGTCAAACCCAGAAGTAAAGAATATGCAAATTTAAACTCCACAGCAATCTGAGTAGCATCATGAACTATCATAGCTCCACTCAGTGCTGTGTAGGAACCTTGCGTCCCTGCATTCAGGGACTATAGCTCGGGCTTTCTAGGTGTTATCACTAGCGGTAAATGTCCTTTCACAATAAACAAACACCTTACCTTACAGAGAACATTTCCTTAAAATGTATCTCTCAGGGCTCCAAGCTTCTCATTAAAGTTCTCCTTTGCTGAGGAAGCTTCCGTTACTGCAGTTTTAATCAATTATGCACTAACTCAAGTCAGAAGAGACTTTATGTTCTCTTCCGTCAAGTTCAAGTCAGAATTTTATGTTCACTAGGATGTATGTCATGAAAAGCTGGACACAGGTAAAGAAGTAGAGAAGCTGGACAGGCAGCCGATAAAGCAACTGTGTGTGTGTGTGTGTGTGTGTGTGTGTGTGTGTATGTGTGTGTGTGTGTCTGCGCGCACGCACACACGAGCGTGCACATGAGCCCCTATGGAGGTCAGAGGAAGACATCAAATGGACATCCCTGTCTTCCTTTATCACTTTCTGCCTCATTGCCATGAGATAGTGTCTCAGCTAGACTGGCTGGCCACAGACTTCCCTGGACCTTCCTGTCTCTACTCCTGTGCCTGGGGTTACAGGGATTTGTAGACAGTTCTGGCTTTTATGTAGATATTGGTGATTCAGACCCAAGTCTCCTTGCCAGCATAGCAAGTGTTCTAATCAACTGAACTAGACCCCAGTCCCCAAGGAAGCACTTTTAATATGTAAATATATTATGGGAGATTCTGGAGAATATGCACAAAAATGACTTCAAAGACAAAAAATAATATCCATGTATTTTATAAAATGGATACTATCACATTGATGATTTTAGATAGATGAGTTTAAATGTAAAGATAATTTTATTTCAAAATATTAATTTTTTTAATAACCAAAGATTACATTCTTCACCAGTCATTTAACTCAGCATCAAATAAGAGGTGTCAATACTAAAATATGTAACTCTTTGTCACTTCAAACTTCTTTTATCCGTCTGTGAATCACTAATTTACACATATTTTCACTTAATTTTGTGATGTACTTAACATTCTTCCTTTTATGAACAAGAAAACAAGCCTGAAGAAGTCAGGTAGTTCATCTCAGGTAACTAACCATACCTCAGAACCTGACGGCATAAGGTCAGCAAGCAAAGCCACTCCTCAGAGGCAACACAGTTACTCAGCAAATATAAGAACTAGTAAAACAACTGATTTACAACAGATTATCTTCAGAACTAGTTAACAATTGATTTACAAGGGAAAGATAACAATCAGAAATCCACTTAGCTAGTCATAAAGACATCAGCATGACCACTTAAGGTAAGTGCCCCTAATGGCCAAGCTTCAGGAATTCCAACACAAACCTCCACTTGAGGTGGCAGCTCAGGATTTGACCCAGGTTTCTGAGACCTAACAGGAATTCATTATCTATCTTTATGGTGTAATTTCTACATCATCATTATCACCTCTTCTAAAACACATACTTTTCTACATTCTCATTAGAATAGTCCCAGCACCTAAGAAATTTTTCTTTCAAGTGACTTATATCTGTGGCTAGTGAATAATTTCCATAAAAAATAGTGGTTTATAGGGAAAGGGGTGGGGTGCACATCTTTACTCCCAGCACTGAGGCAGAAGCAGATGGATCTCTGAGTTCCAGGCCCCTAGTCCTAACCCTGAGTTCTAGAGCTATGTAGAGACCTTGTCTTGAAGAAACAAAACAATCAAAAGGGGCATTCTGAAGGAGAGCTTACAATTTCTCAGTTTCTACTTTTAAATAATCAATTTCCCTTTTCTATTATCTTTTTTGTAGTAATGCTTAAAATTTCATCTAACTATAGTAAACATGAAAAAACAAAACCTTTGCAAAATAGTACAACACTTAGAATAAAATAGCAGTAAGGAGCACAGGAATCAGTGTTTCCTTGAGAAAAATATCTTAATGATTTACATAAAAGTAAATGCTTTTAACTGTATCCTTGGACTACACTGTTAAGCAAAAATTAAGTGAATTTAAGTAATGTGAGGCTTAGCCTTACTCTATTAAGAATGCCATTTACAATCAGAGTAAATACATTGGGAAATCTAATTTAGAAACAGGAATGTTAGGGTTTGTCACCTTTCACAGGTGTTCTGTGTAGGTGGGACAAGCAAATTGGGCTCCGTTAGGTTAGTAAATCCAAATAACAGCATGTAGGAACACCTGGGTAGATGAACTAGTTTGACATTTGTTGAACGATAATTTATATTTAAAATGACGAATGCTTTGGTGATAATGCACACACAAGCAAGCTCTTCATCACTGCACACAACCAGGGAAAAACACACTCACTGCCCAAAATCGATCTAACTGGGCAGAAAGATAGGTGTGTTATGATGTAATTCTGCTGCTGAGTACCATCTGGAAATGATTTCACCAATATTTAAAAAAAAAAAAGAACCAACCAAAACTGAGTACCAATGAAAGCTCCAAATCATTCTTCATAATTATGAAATCTAATCTTTACTGAGTAACTGCCATATGCCTAGTCATTTGATCCTGGCAAGAACTCTATGCAATAGCTTTTTACAGCTAGGAAAATTGAAGCTCAGGGAAAGCCAGTGGCTTGCTCACAGTACAATAACAAGTGTTAGGAATTACATTCAGTCTATGCTTAGGCGAAGGTGTCTTCTTTCCAATGTCTAAGCCCAGAAGCATCTTGATAATGTGAAGGAACCCACCTACTAGTTAGCTATGCCAACAAGAATAATTTTCACAAAAACACTTAATACTAATGGAAGCCCCACCACTGAGGACACCAATAGTCTTCCAACACAATATTCCAACAGTTGTGTTACTTTGAAGGTAACCCACACCTGGTGAGCACTCGGTTATCAGTTGCCCGCTGAAGGAAGCTGTCATTACTTTACCCTTCTTCCTCAAGAGAGGGGCTATTACCTAGCTGGTAAATACCACATATTGCATTATTCTAATGAAGGAGAAGAACCGAAGCTCTCTAGAATACCTTTACAACTAAATAGACATGACTGTTTTCCTAGTGAAAACATTAAGCCCTGCGCTTAGCTAACCACAACTCAAGCGGCTGAGTCTGGCAATGCTGTTAGAATGCGCTCTGGACAAAAACTGACTGCAGGAAAAGTGTGAGGGCGATCCAGGCAGGGCAGAACCCACCGGGCGGGCGGCGAGTCTGGCTGGGTTAGAGCCGCCCAGCACTCCAGGCCCAGAGGCTCCAGCAAGGGCGCCTCCATATGCGGAACTCTCGCCCAATCCCCGAGCAGCCTCACATCCCGTGACCGCCGGGGAGCCTGTTTGGAGAAAAGTAGAGAGGGAGCCCGCAAGCTGCGCTGGCGGAGGGCTCTGGAACCTGGCTGCTCCGGAGAAAATGTCTCCTTGGCAGCCGCTGTCCTGCGGTCTGGCTCCCCCGGACCGGGTCGGCGCTGGGGAAGGGAGGGCAGAGGGGCGGTGTCCGGCGCCGGCGTTTCCCCGCCCAAGTCCACACCGTCGCGACGGAAAGAAAAGCCAGGGTCCCGTGTGCATGGGGGTCGTAGGACTCGCCCTTGGCCCGGGTGGATGACAGCAGCCCCGGGCTGCCGAGCTTGGGCCTGCGGAGCGCGGCCAGAGCCCCGGGATCCCCGGGCGGGTCGGTGTGGCATCTGACCTGGGGTAGGTTCATGCACACACACCCCGTACGCCCTCTTCTGCAGCCCTCGGCTCTGCTGCCCCGGCGCCCCGGGCCTTGGACCCCGCGACCTCAGGGCGATGCTAGCAGCGTGCAAGTGCCGCGGGAGGGAACCATGTTCACCTTGCTATGCACACATTCACCCCCCACGCCCCGTGTCACTGCCCAGCCGAGCCGTTCAACCTCCCAACCCGCGATGCCCTGCCCTGCCCGGCCCTTTCCCAGAGCTCCCCACACCCGCATCGGTAACTCCCCCATTCCGATGCCGGCCACCCAAGAGCAAGCCCGTAAAAAGAGAGAGAAGAGAGAGGAAAGAGAGGAGAGAGAAAGAGAGAGAGAGAGAGAGAGAGAGAGAGAGAGAGAGAGAGAGAGAGAGAGAGAGAGAGAGAGAGAGAGAGAGAGAGAGAGAGATTTTTTCCCCGTGAGCAAATATATCTACCTGGATCGAATTCAGGGATCCGAGCTTGGTATTCAGCTCCGACTCTCATCCCAACATCTGCAAAGCAATGCCAAGAAATATGGTAAAATGCTAATAAATAAGGAGAGGCGCGCGGGGGGTTGGGGGGGCGGCAAGGCAGAGGCTCTCCAGCCGCGGGAGCGCGGGCGAGGCCGCGGCCGGGTGGGGGCGGGGAGGCGCGGGTCGCGGGCTGCAGCGGCACCGGGAGTTCCGGCGGCGGCCGCTCGACTCCGAGGGGAGGAGGGCGCGGGGAGGGGGCCGAGCGGGCGGGGCGGGGAGCGCGGCGAGGTACCCCCGTGTTCGTCGTCGCTGCTGCAGCCGCTCTCGGGCTCCGAGAAGTGCAGCCCGCCGTTGGCCGACGAGCCACCGCCTCCCGCCGGGCTCTTGGCTCCGCCGTTGGCCGATCGGTTCTTCCCCAGTAATTCGGGCCCTTTCTCCATCATGCCGGGCATGGTAGAGGAGGGGGAGAGGTGGCGTCAGGGAAGGGGGAGACGGCTGATGGGTGCGGGCGGGAGCGCGGAGGAGGAGGAGGAGGTGTTAATATGGAGCCGCCATCACCGCCCCGGTCGGGCCGTAGCGCAGTCGCCCCACAACAACCCGCCCCGGCCCCGCCTCTCTCCCCTCCCCCGCCGCCGCCGCCCCGCGCTACCCGGCTGAGCGCCCCTCGCGGTCGCGCGCTCCGTGCTGGGCAACCCCGATCTGGATTTGGGGAGGTTCCGGCTGGAGACCCGAGACCCTGCGCAGCCTCGGCCGGTTCCCGAGCGCAGGACAACTAGCGCCTAAGAGGCGCGGCGGGGATCTGGCCTCGCTGCCCGGCGACACGGAGGGCGGCGAGCCCGACTCTGTGCCCTGTCCGAGCGGAAGGACGTTGGTCAGCCGAGACACGGCCTAGGTGGTGTCCGCGGCCCGAGACGGCCGCTGCTCCCGGGACGAGCGGCCTAGGGTGGCGGCTGCTGTTGGGTCAAGCGGCCTGGGGTGGCGGCTGCTCCCGGATCGAGCGGCCTAGGGTGGTGGTTGCTCTTGGGTCGAGCTGCCTGGGGTGGCCGTTGCTCCGGGATCGAGCGACCGGGGGCAGCGGCTGCTCCCAGATCGAGCGGCCAGGGGTAGCGGCTGCTCCCGGGTCGAGCGGCCGGGGGTGGCGGCTGCTCCTGGGTCGAGCAGCGGGTGATAGCCTCAGGTTGGCAGCTACTGGGGTGGGGAGGAGATGGAGGCCTGAGTTCGCTCTCTCCCGCTTCGTAGTGGCCCTTGCACGTAGGTCCTGGGACCTAGGCTTCCCCTAATGCGAGCAGATCGGGCCCTAACGATTCGGCAAGGCAGTTCATCTCTGCATCTAAGGAGTGAATGCCACGAGTGGGGGAAATAAACGAGAGAACCCTGCACTCCCCTAATGAGTGCTTTCTGCATCGACGGCCTGAAGTAGTGGCCTGGAGCAGTTCTTGAGTAGAGTTCTGCAGCAGACGGAGAGGCCAGTTGCCATCAGGCAGTTTCCATCCAGTTGGTGGGAGATTCTCTGGATAGCCTCTGCTGAACTGCCTTCACCAGATTAAGGACATCTATCTGCCTTATGTCATGCTGCCTGGCCTTGGAGGGTTAGCCTTTCTGTCTCAGGTGGAAGAGGGAGGACCCATTGGCAGATGTGTGTCCTGCAGAATTTGGGAACAACAGTAAAATAGCTTTTGAAGGTCAAAGATGATCTTGAGATTTCCGTCACTGAAAATATATACTGAAGAATTCAACCAAGAAAACTCCGAGACGCAAAGACTAGGCAGCTCATGTGTCTAAAGGAGGGAGTATTTTGCCCAGGTGCTGAAACTGGTTTTGGTAATAGGAATAGTTGAATTTCTCTTTGAAAGCCTTATATGTCCATTACTTGAATCACAATCAACCCCTTTTTAAACAAATACATTCCTGGAGAATATTTCAGTTTTATAATTTTTATTTTTTGCAAGTAGAAATGTCGTGGACGAATAAATAGCAATGGCCTTGGGAATTGCACATTGACATTTTGGATTTTATATTCCAGCTCTTAATAGGCAGGCTTTCTAATACCCTAACTGCAACACTGCCCATGCGCTTTTCTGTAGAAAGAAATCTGCATATGGATTAGGAATTAGAGCATTGTGGAGATTCAAGGACATTTGTGACAATTTCATCTTGATTAGTTAAAACCTTTGAAGTAAAATGGTTCTGCTGCATTGTAGAAAAGGTCTGAGCAAAGACAACTACATTCACCTTTGGGGAAAGGACCTGGGGTGAAGGGATGTGTGCTTGTGTGTGTGTGTGTGTGTGTAAGGAAAGCAAATTCCTGTTTTGCTTCTCAAGAAAAGAAAATCACTTTAAGCTCAGAAGGATGATAATAATGGAGCGTAAAGTGATTTCTCAACAGATAATAAGGGCATTACAGACTAGAAAACCCTCGGGAGAAGACATGGAGAATTGCTTCTAAGTAATTAGAGAGGAGAAAGCGAGCACTTGGGTGGAGAGAGTTTAGAGGGTTAGTAATGTCCAGTGAGATGGGTGGAAGGTACTGGTCTGTTGGCAGTATTTACTTTTTTTTTTTTCTATTTTAATATTTTCTCAGAGATACAAAGACCAAAGATAAGGTAAAGTTTGGGGTTGGCTAACTTGCATACTCCTTATCATTGCTTGGTTTGTTCTTGGCAATCATGTCAGTTCTAGAAGAAGCAAGGATGTAGACAGAGCCCTTCATTTCAAATAAAACATTTAGAAGGCCAAGGGATTAAGACCACCACTTTTGAGATAACTTGTCATGTTACATCTAGAAATGAGTCTTGTGAAAGACATCCAAGTGTGGTGATATGTTTTACATTTAATAAAACCAGTCTGGAATATCAGAGAGAGGAAACAGACCACAGTCAGTTCTCACCCAGCTGTCTTCCAAAGTCCTCAGTCTGGTTCATGGCTTCTACCAAATCCCATACTATCTGCTTATGCCTCCTTAAATATTTTCCTCATCCAGTTCCTTCACTTCTGGATTCAACTCTGCATCATAATTCTAGAGTTAAGATTAAAGGTATGAGCTACCTACTCTTTGGTAGTTAGGCCTTGAACTCACAGAAGCACTGGAAGATCTCTGTCTTTGGAGTTATGGAATTAAAGGTGTAGGTTACCGATCAGTCTTTCCTATGCTTGGGATTACCACTCTATGACCCTCCTGGCTTGACTGTGGACGAATCTGTTCTCTGATATTCCAGAATATTCCAGACTGATTTTACTAAATATATATTACCACATCTAAGAACTCTGTTGAAAATAATACTATTGAGAAAGAATACCAACTGAATGCATACAGTGATCAGATCCTGATCCCCCAGGGATTTATAATTCTAATATAATCTTAATGAATCTCAGCAGATTGTGTGTATATGTGTGTGTAAATTGGCTGATTCTAAAGTTTAAGTGAAAAATATAAAGGTTAAGTACAGCCAAGACAATCTAGTACAGTGATTCTCAATTTGTGGGTCACAACCTCTTTGGGGAGGTTCAAACAACACTTTCATGGAGTCTCCTAAAGCCATCAGGAAACAGAGATTTATGATTCATAACACTAGCAAAATCATAGTTATGAAGTAGCAAAAAAAATAATTTTATGGTTGGGGGGTCACCACAACATGAACTGTATTAAAGGGTTGCAGCTTTAGGAAAGTTGAAAACCACAGATCTAGAACAATAAAACTGGAGGTTTATCCTATCAGCTATTATTATAGGAAGTATAGGCTTTGAAAGTGGTCCCAGTTAGTACTTGTGATGCAAACATGAGGACTTGGAGATGAAAAAAAAACAAAACCAGAAACCCCAACCCTGATGTGGTGGCTTGGGCAAGGTGGAGATGGGTGAATCTCTGGGATCTGTTGACTAGCTAGCCTAGCCTAATTGGTGAGTTCTAGAACCACGTCTTAAGCCATGGTGGCACCTAAGGCTTAAGTTCTGGTCACACACACACACAGAACTGGGATAAGGATAAAAAGTAAATGATACATTGTAGAATAAAAAATAAACATTGTAATAAATGGTTCTGGGGCAGCTGAATGTTCTCATGTTTAAAAAAATCCTTATTATTTAACAGGGATGGAGCAATGGTTCAGTGGTTTAGAGCATTTGTTATTTTTACAGAGGACCCAGGTTCAATTCTCGCACCTGCATGGTGGCTCACAACCATTCATAGCTCCGGTTCCAGGGGATCCCGCACCCTCTTCTGATTCTTAGAGCACTATTGTTGGGTGTTTTTGATCTTTTTTTGTGGGGTAGGGAGCTTGCCACCCACCTTCCAAATAAACCATACAAGAAAGTGTATTCTTAATTATAAATGCCTGGCTTTAGCTTGGTTTGTTTTTTTTTTTACCAGCTTTTCTTAAATTATCCTATGTACCTTCTTCCTCTGAACTTTATCCTTTTCTTGTGTATATTTTACTTTCACTCTTAGTCTGCGGCTGGCTGACTATGTGTTTGTGTGTCTGTGTGTCTGGCTGACTGGGTGGTTGTGTAGATGGCTGACTGGGTGGCTGTGTGGCTTGCTGACTGGGTGTCTGTGTGGCTGTGTGGCTGTGTAGCTGGCTGACTGTGTAGCTGTGTGGCTGACTGTGTGGCTGGCTGACTGGGTGGCTGTATGTCTGTGTGTCTGTGCAGCTGTGTGGCTGGCTGGCTGTGTGTCTGTGTGTCTGTATGGCTGTGTGCCTGTGTGTCTGGCTGGCTGTGTGGCTGGCTGACTGTAGGGCTGGCTGGCTGGCTGTGTG
>PVIH01000020.1:590155-669282 GCA_004025045.1 Sigmodon hispidus | reverse complement strand
ATAAGCAGGGGATGTACTCACTCACTAGTGGGTTCTAAACAAACAAACAAGAAAAAAAAAAAAGCCAAACATACCCAAGCGACAAACCACAACCACTGAACAGCTTGGGATCAGAAACACCCTGGACTGATCCTTCGAACCCCACTCCAACTATAGGAATACCAGACTCATTCTTGAGGGAGGTTGGACAAAACTGGATATGGCCAGGAGTGGAGACTGATCCAAGCATTATTGGATCAGTGGGACCATAGGACTGTCTGCTCCCTGCCCAGCGAAGGGATGGGAAGTTGCAGAGAAGAGAAATGTTAAGATGTGTTGGGAGGGGGAAGGGACCTTGAATGAGGATATACAGGGATGGGAAAAAAAATTTCAGAGGGAAAGCTGAACACATAGTAAATATATGTGTAGCAATCTTATTTGCATTACCACCCTTGATATGCCATACTTATGATTCTTATCCTGTTCATAGTTATTGTTAACTTTTCCTCATTTTAAATTCATGTTACTTTTTTTTTGTTAAATACAAAATAAAGAAAAAAAAAAGAAAAGCTATGCTCAAATTCTCAAAATATTATTTATAATTGTTTTCATTATAGACAGATAATGGTCATAGTCAATCTCTTTCTAGGGAAAAAAGGGGGATATGACATATCTAAGATAAAAAAAAAGATTAATCAAGAAAAAAAACCTGTTAATCTCCAAATATTTTACACTGATGTGGGCTTTGATTTATTTATACAAATTTAAAGTAAATTTTGTTATACTGCATATTTCTACTTTTTTAAAGATATGTTTATGTGACTCATTTAAAATTAGAATGTATCATTTGGAAATACAGATTTAAAAATCATCAGTAATAATCAAATTTATAGTCATGTTAGGTATTTTAGATATACAAAGATGTATTTCAATTAGGTAATCTTCAAACACTACAAAGAATAAAACACTAAAATATTTAAAATATTTTAAGAACTTAGACTTTTTTGGACAGTTAGAAATGTCTGCTCCTGGCAGCACCAAGCTACTTCAAGAGGTTGATGGGCATCAAAGAAACTCCATATGGAATTTACTTTCTTATGGGCAAAAGTTAGCCACTGGGTAAGAGACTGTTCTTGCCTTGACAGCTTGACAGTATGCTGTATAAATTTGATATGCAGGACCCATAGAAAAGTGACCTCTGACCTTTGCCAAAAAGTCAAGTTAGTCTTTCAGTTTCCTGCTTTGCAGAGACTGCCAGACATTCTTCAGAACAAAGGGAGTAACTATAGGTGACTGATGAACTATGCCAGAATGGGTAGAACAGTCCTTCAAATGTCCTGCTTCACTGAAAAGTCTGCCAGATACTAGGACTGTAGGCTGAAGATGGATTCTCCAATATTACAAAGGAAGTTTGGGTGACTGTCCAGGTAGCCAGATGACTCTATCATTTCTAGAAACTGGAAATACTTTATAATTCCCTTTCTTACTCAGGTAATATTATATCCTCCTTTTGTCTTTGATGAGGCTGAAGACTTGTTATATGTATTGGTTTTTTTTCATAGTTATAATAAAAGTTAAATTAGATGTGAAACTTTGGTCTCACAAGGATAAAGTAGATAATAGAATATTTTCTTTAATTCTGCTAAATACAAATAGACTAGAAATTGAACTATAATTCTTCTTTGACAGCTATTTTGTTATATGTAATTTTGCTATGTTGAAATTGGAACCTTCCTTTTTAATTAGACAGAAAAGGGAAGTAATGTGGGATGCTTTTTGTATGCTGGAAATTAGTACTGGATAATAAAGAAACTGTTTTGGCCTGTGACAAGGCATCTTAGAAGCAGGCAAGAAATTGGGAGCATAGGTAAAGGGGAAGAAGGATGAAGTCAGAAAAGATGTTGTAAGCTTCCACCAAGAAAGTAAGATGTAATGGGACACAGGTAAGTCACAGGCCACAAGCAAAACATAGATAAATAGAAATGGGTTAAATTATAAGAGCTAGCAAGCAATATGCCTGAGCCTTAGGTCAAACAGCATAAAATTAATGTTAAGTCTTTGTTTGATTATTTGGGACCAAGCAACTGTGGGTGGTCTATTTGGGACAGGTGGTTTGGATCTTGGGGCTAGTCTGGGCCAGAAATTCTTACTACAAGAAAGTTGAGGGCAGATAGATAGATAGGAAGTAAGATTCATGGAAGATCATCACTATATTATAGATTTAACTGCAAAAAGGTCTACAAAATTTCTGATACATGATTTTTTACAAATTTACAAGTGAACATAAACCTCACACATATACAACTAAACATTTAAAAATCATAGATATTAAGGTATTATTAAAACATGAACATCACTAACAAGAAATACAAATTTTTCTCAATTTAGGGAAAATTGTTAAAGTACATGTAATTTCCACAATTTAAAATATCTGAGAAGGCTAAGTAAGATGAAAATATGGGTGTATTTATTAATAAATGCAGATAAAGCTCTAAATATCAGTTTAATTTAAATAAATCTGTTGTTGTAAAAAAAATGTTAAAAATTATGCAACAAACTCCAGAGCCAGGGGGCTATGTTCAAAAGGACAGTATCCCCGAGTTAAAAGAATTAATCTAACTTTAGCATCCAACTTACATTGCTCCATTGGTATAGACAGTATCACTTCCTTCCACATACTGCACCTGAGCTGGGTAGACATGTTGGACCTGCTGAACTGTCTGTACCTGCTGCACCTAAAAAACAAATATGAGGAACATATTAATTGCTACCATTTATAAAAACCACATTAAATCAATCTCAGATATCCAGAATGTTGATCAGCATCTGGCTCAGGATGAAAACTGTTAGGTTCATGATACTTTCAAGTTAAGAAACTTGTGTATTTATATCAACTGTAGCACTTACTCAAATAATTCTTCAATTTTCTTGTATATGTACACAAAGTTGTACGCTTAACATTCTGAAAGCGTTTCACTGATTATGATGATTTATAAAATTTTACTCTTTTTTAAACACAACCTAAGCTTATTTTTAATTAAAAGCAACCATCTCCATCTGTAGAATGTTACTTGTATATATGTATATATTTTTTCAGGGCTGACCATTTGGCATTGGATTGATGAGCTCTTTAACCCTAAAAACATATACACATTATGTAGTATTAAATGGGCTAAGCAGGTTGTATTTCATATACTCAGGAATACATATGCAAGAAAGAGGTCATGAATTTGAAAGACGGCAAAGGAAAGTTACATAAAAGGGGTTTTATAGGAAAGGGAGAAGTAAGGAAATGACATAATTATGATTTAAAAAATAAAATATTACAAAAAATCCCATAATTGAAAATTTATACACTTCAAAGTACCTTAACAAATTTCCTGCACTCATTTTGGAAATAACTATCACTGGCTCTTTCCTTTTATCCTCCCACCAGATTATACAAAGCAATTCTAGGGTTGTATTTCATTCTTTATATTTATTTGTTTGTTTAAGGGAGAGGAACTTCTGGAGCTTAAAAAACAGTTCTCAAGAGTCATTTTTCTTCAATTCTGTGGGTTCTAGGACTCAAACTTAGGTATTCACGTTAGTGACAAACACCTTTATCCACAGAAACATTTCACTGGATGCAATTTATTATTTCTAAGGGGCAAGACTATTATTCCTAAAATTCATTTCTCATAATTATGTATGTGCATGTGTGTGTGGAGGTATCTGTTGAGGGTAGAAGTATACTTTGAACCCTGAGCTATAGTTGTAAGCCTCCCTACCTGAGTGACAGGGACCAAACCTGAGTCCTTTACAAGAGCAGAAAATGCTCTAACCACTTTTTCTAGTCCCAAGAGAACAAATTATCCAATCATTAAAGTTAAATCAGATCGTTTGAAATCTATCATTCCAATTACTTTCTAGTGTGTGTCTGTTCAAGTTCAGATGCTAAGGTGTTCCCCACAGTGCATTTAAGTGTGCCACACTTTAATCCACAACAGTGTTTTTATTCTTTTTATACTTAGCCTTTTACCTCTAAGGAAAAAAAAAATGTGGCATTTACTTCAAAGGCTTTCTGGCATTCTAGATTTGGAGAACAGCATCACTAAATTTTGTGCTACATGTATTTACATGTCATATAAACTGGGTGGTTAAAATCTAGTGGCTCAGGGCTAGAGAAATGACATATCCTTCCACTGACAACACTACTAGTTCCCTGCAGCAACTTTGAGTAGCCACAACTACCTATAGTTTCGGCTTAAGAGATTCATTGCCTCTAACCTCCGAGGCACCTATAGGCATGTGCTCAATCTCCCTGCCCCACCCCCATACACACAGGAATAAAAATCTAGAAGCCTAAAGGCTTATCATTTTTGAAAAGCTGAGTGCTTTCTATTCCACCTGTCCACTGGCATATAACAAAGCTTTCCATAATGTCCTTTGGTATAAAGGGTTGGGGAGCTGGCGTAGACCCCATGGCCACCATTGTTGCTTCACAAAGTTCCAGCATTTCAACATTGTGAATAACAACTCTCCAGCACCCATTTACTTTAATTTAAAATGATTTACCCTATGTGTTATGGGAGTTCCTTATGCCTTTTCCATTGGGAAATTTTGTAAGGGCTTCAGATGTATACATGGCAGCCCCTTTAAATGAAATAATTATTTGGAAAACATCTCCAACAGCATGATAACTCTGCCTACTTCCATACACATTAACACTAAGCTGTTTGAAAACGTAGATAAGTAACATATTCCTCATAAATAAGGTATCTTTGACAAATGAGGTGTATTTTATAATCAAGATTTATAAATTCCTAATATCTACTCAGTTTCCCAGTAATATCTGTACAGCTTCCTCTTTGTTCACTTAAAGCTTTGGCTATATGGATAAATGAGCCATACAAAAAACTGCAATGGAGTGTCTGGTTATGGGTTATACCATCATTCTCCAGAGAGTCCTATTCCCAAGGTCAGTAACCATTTTGTGGGGAGGGGGGTATTGCAGAAGAAAGTTCCTGTTTGCTACAAGGGGCTATGTTATACTTCTTATCTCTGTCACGAGAAAATTGTGGCCTTCCATTAACATATACTAACTTGCCAATGTCAATGTTAGCTCCCCAAACCCCTGCTCACAAGGCTCACCCCAGATACAAGCCCCCTTTCTCTCATTTAATCCTTAGTGCAATTGTAGAAATACTGAGTATTTTAGTATTATAGTGGCAAATTTGTTCATTTTTTACTTATGTGTATTTGTTATGGGTATGTACATATGAGTGCAGTCCTTCAGAAACCAGAAGCATTAGATCCTATAGAGATGTAATTTCAGGTAGTATTATGCCACCAACATGGGTACTGAGAGTCAAACTCTGGCACTCCAAGAAAATAGGACATTCTCTAACTATGGAGCCATCATCCAGTAATATTTCCTTTGTATAAAATTAAATTATCAAAAATGGATTTTGTAGAATATTATTTTAAATTATGTTACATTTGTTTATGTTGCATTTGTTTAACTTTGTGACATTGTGTTACCATGCCTCTCGTAAACATCTGATGGACTAATAAAGAGCTGAATGGCCAATAGCAGGCAGAAGATAGAAATAGGCAGGGCGGTAGGCAGAGAGGATAAATAAAAGGAGAAATCTGGGAGAAAAAGAAAAGAACAAGAGAAATCAAGGAGAAGGACATCAGGCCAGTCATCCAGCCACAGAGCCAGTAAAGGACTAAAAGTGAAATTGAAGTAAAAAATGCTAAGAGCCCAAAGGCATAAAGGTAGACAGGATAATTTAAGAAAAGCTGGCTAGAAATAAATCAAGCTAAGGCCAGTCATTTATAATTAAGAATAAGCCTCTGTGTGATTTAATTGGTTGCTGGATGATAGGCCCTCCAAATGAGTAAAGAGCAAAAACAATCAACAACATTTTGACACCCAGTGTGGGCTTTCAAACTTCCATGGCATGTAAGAAAGCTTGAAAAGAAAAAAAGAAAGAAAGAGAATATGGTTTCTTTAAGAGTTTCAGCTGGACAGTGTGGACTTGAAAAGCTAGTGAATTAAGTACAAACAAATAAACAAACAAACAAAACTAAGTAAAATACCTGCCACAGAGCAAGCATCACCATTCTAGAGCTCTAGAAAGATAGTATGGAGTTTTTGGTCACACACTTGCTGCCTGCTGACAAACAAGCTTTAGGCTTGGCTTTCAGGAACCAAAAAGTGAGACCCTGGAGCTATTTGTGGGCTATTCGTGCTGCAGCTTGGCAGTTTAAAGTTTGCTCATAAGTTCAAAAAAACCTAAAAAAAAAAATAGTAATAGAAGTCTAGATAGAAACCAACCCCCGCCCAAAAAACCCTCTAATCAGGATCTAGTGTGTTTTAAAATGTGTATAGAATTAAGAAAGAAAGAAAAAAAAGAGGGGGAAGAAAGGGAGAGAGGGACAGAATAGTCAAGGAAAGAAATACTTTAAAAATGATAGTTTTTAAAGACATAAGTAAAATAATAATAAAATAAGTCACAGAGTGGTAAGAAATAAATAGGGAATCTGGATCCTGTATGTTATTTTTATTTATGTTGAATTTTTTTATGGCTGATGGGCATGAGACAGCTGCTGGGAGACATGGACTTGTAGATAGGACTATAAAATTGAAACAACCTAGATACTTTAGAGCTATCTTAATTTTAAAAAAGAAGTCAAAAATATACTTGACAAATGGAAATCAAAAATGCTTTGTAATTTGTTCCCACAGAAGTCAAGAGGCTGTGGGTTCTTTGGAGAATGATATTGCTCAGGTTAGACCAAGTGAGACCACCTGAAACTTGACAGGGCATATCTATCAACAAAGGTTATGGCTTGTCTTCTCAAATTTTCATTACCTTAAAATTTTCTCCATGGGACCCTAGAGATACTTTGCCCATAGTCAGCAGGAAGCAGTTTGGAGAAAATGATGTCCACAATCCCAAGAGTTGGGTTGTTGGAGGCTTTCGTTTATTTGGGGCTATAGATGTTTGTTATATATACAATATATATTTTCTTTATTTTTCAGGCAGACTACCACACCCAGGCATCCCACAAAGTAGGTGGGTTGCCTTAGGGGGTAACCTTTACCCACTCAAAAATTCTCCTCAAAATAGCAGTGAGGACTCAGGCATCACCCTGAGTTCTTATCTTCCTTACTCATAAATTTAAAGCATACAATATATATGTTCTTATTCTTGTTTAAAGAATATTTTTATATGAATACAAATTTAAAGTTATTTTTGCTACAACATACTGTATTTATGTTTCTACTCTTGTGTTGCAGCTATATAGTTCATTTAAAATATGAAATCATTGTTTTTGAAATTTATTATTGTAAAATATTTAGGATAATCAAACAATTTACGTTAGTAGTTATCTATAACAAGAAAAATTGTAAATACATTAGACAAGTTTTCTAGATCATATGTAGATATATTTTACAAGATAAATGGTTTTCAAACCCTTTATAGACATTTTGAATATGCTATTTAAAATGTTTTGGTAACCTAAGGTTTTTCATGAAAATGAGCTACATCTGCTCCTGGCAGCATCACTTTACTTCGGAGATAACGGTCACTGAAGAAAGTCATTATGGAGTTTGCTGTCATTGTTGCAAGATTAGTCATTGGGCAAAGAAACTGTTCTTGCCTTTAGATTATTGACAATGTTGTGTAAATATTGTGTAAACTGGATATGTAGGACACACAGGAAAAGGACTGTTGAACTTTGCCAAAACAAGGCAAGATAGTCCTGCAAAATTCCTGCTTCAGAGAAGAGTCTGCCAGACATTCTTCAGGACACAGAGGAAAGCAAATGACAAACTTTGCCAACAGAAGGCAGGGCAGTCCTTCAGATTTCCTGTTTCACTGAAAAGTCTGCCAGATATTCTAGGCCTATAGGCTGAAGATGGATGCCCCAACACTGAGGAGGAACTGTGAGTGACTGTCCAGGTAGCCATATGTCTCTGTTGTCAGGTAATATTATAACCTTCTAGGTCTTTGATAGATTTGAAGACTAAATAATTACACTTAAAGCTTTCCTTAGTTATGATAGAAAGTAAATTAGGTGTAAAACTTTGGATTCACTAAGATAGGATCAATAATGTAGTGTTTTCTCTGAATATGCTAACCACAAGTGGATAGAATATTAAAAATTTAATTCTCACTTGGTAACTAGTTTGTTGTGGATAGTTTTACTATGTTAAAGCTAGACCATTTATTTTTATTTAGACAAAAGAAGGAAATGTTTAAGATGTGTTACTTTTGTTTTGTTGCATTTGTTTAACTCTGTAAAGCTGTTTCTGTGCCTGTTTAAAATAACTGATCGTCTAATAAAGAGCTGAACAGCCAATAGTAAGGCAGAAAAAAAGGATAAGCAGGGCTGGCAAGCAAAGAAAAAATAAACAAAAGGAGAAATCTTGGAGAAGAGGAAAAAGCAGGGAACAAGGAGAGGAGGATTTCAAGGGCCAGCCACAGAATAAGAGTGAAAGTAAGATTTACAGAAGAAAAAGAAAGATAAAAGCCCAGAGGCAAAAGGTAGATGGGATAATTGGTTAGGAACAAGTTAAGCTAAGGCAGGGCATTTAAAAGAAACAATACCATATGTGACTTATGTGGGATTTAAGTTTCAGGCCTTCAAAAAAACAAAGAACAAAAACAGTTAACAATATTTTGGCACCCAATGTGGGGCCTAGAGTAAAACCAAAATCTAATCTAAATACAATGGATTATTTTTTAAGTATATAAAGCAATTAAACATGAGTAAAATACAATATGGGCATACTTGTTAAATTTTGATGGCCATGTACATTTTTTTATATGAGACAAAGTTACATTTTAAGTTTTAATACTATGCCTAAGAGATTCATGAAACAAAAAGATACCCCTGATCTGCAAGCCCCTTGCCCAAGACAGATAGGGCCTGAAATACTAGAGGCTACTCTTTATGGGCGACAAAAAGCCATATGTTTTCACTCCCCTAAAAAAGTTTGTTTGACCCACCTGCACAGGAAATGCTTGATCACATGTGGGCAGAAATAAGTCAGGATGAATGCTGGCCCCTGAGTGGACTTGATGGGGAATACTTAAGCTGCTGAAAACTGTGGCTTGGGGCCATTTTTCTGGGGAACCAGAGATGGGCTTGGCCAGAGTCCATCCACCTGAGCAGTATTTAATTAAAGCTTGCTTCAAATTTGGATTTAAATTGTGGTAGTGGTCTTATTCTCAGCCAGTGGGATTACCAGTATTCTATTAACAGTATAGTTTTCTCTCACATCCATGCATAATAAATGCATATCAATATTTGCATGAGATTTTGTAATTAAACTAGAAACGAAACAACAAGAATCTTGGAAGCTAAATCCATAGAGATTTATAAATGACAGCAATATATTAGAAGCATCTTGCTCACATAGCGACTTCCAAATACAGTATTAAATAGGGCTTGATTCTTCATACTACCTACCAAATTAAAGAACTGATATAGTGAATGTGAAAAGGTCTAAAGAATTGAGATACAGGATTCTGAAGGTAAAATTTCAATTATCTTTTAGTATGTTCTTCTTTTTTTACCAATCATTAAGAATCTATACTTCAAGAAGCTCTTAAACCAGTTTCTCCAGGGTGAGAGGTAGAAGTAGACATACTGCTAGGCATATGAGAAGACATTCTGTCAAGGGCTAAATCATAGTGGAACAAGCAAAACTAGGAACACATCCCCAGTAATGAGGACAGCAAAAGGAAAATAAACAAAGAAAGAAAAATAATTTACATATACATGTCCTGTTCTATAATAAGAATCTGAGATCCTTAAAAATCTTTACTTTTCAATTCAAATTTGTCAAGTAATCTTATTCACCACTGGTACTCTTTGGAAATATATTACAAAAATAATGGAGGGATACTCCTCTACATCCAGTATCACAGACAATGAAATCTAGGGAATAGCTAATGCCACAAAGATCATCTATTTTAAGAATAAGCACAGTCACAAAATACAAATTCAGAACTTAGCCTATTCCATTTTATTTGTAAATTATTATTATACTTGCCCAAAGTCCCAAACACGTTAAATCCACTATAAACCTGTAGTAATTACTCAATAGTTAAATAATGTACTGTATCTAGCAAATAAATTGCCAATAAAAATTTATAAAATTATATTATACTATAAATTTGGGTATCATCCTTTATTAAAGAATAATAAAGTTATTAAGAAACACGTATTATTCTGAAGTAAACAAATAAGACCACTTATTATTACTTTAAAAAGACCACCTTATAAAAGACATATTTTTATTTATATCTATGTATCTATATCTGTGTAAGTGTATATCATTTGCATGCGCATGTACACAGGGGGCACCGGAGCTGGAGTTAAAAGCAGTTGTGAGCTATTTGATGTGAGTGCTATGAAGTTGAATCAAGGCCCTGAAACCTGCAAGTGCTCTTCATTGAGAATCCATCTCTCCACTCTCCAGGTAAAACCATTGTTAATGCTCTTCAATGCAACACTAAAGATCAGAGGTGAAAATTTTACATTAAGTGACATTTTCACTTTCTAAAACAACTACGATTTAAAGTTGTTCAAATATCATTTGATATTCTATTAAACATTAAGTTTTATTTGGATCTGTGTTAACAGGTCAAACATTAAAAACTAATTTTCTATTTTAAGTTTTATTAGTTTAATGCAGATTCAAGTAATCATTGAGATGGAAAACTAACTTCTAATGAACAGTTCCTCACTGTCTCCAATAGCTTTATTTCTAAAATCTCTAACCTGACCCATCTGTTGCTATCTATCCCTAACCATGTACTTAGAAAAGGATACAATTAAATAAAATCTTACATGGAATTGATTTCATCTTTTCAATTTGCTTTACCAAATAAATTCCTTAAAATGTGTCCCAAAAATTATAATTTTTTGACATTTTTTTAAATTTTAGTAATAAGTTTAGGGGTCAAAATATGAATTAGAAAAGAGATGGAAAAAGGTGGATTTAACATAGTTAATCAACAGATTTTATAATTAACTATTGATTGAATAAATGTGTCCCTAATATAGAAAACTCATGGATCAACCTTTAAACATTTATAAAGTTGGCAGTAATGAGGGTCTCATTATAACATCATTTTACATTAGAGAGTTATTCTGTCCATTAACCAAAAATAAACTGCCAAAATGTAAATATAAGAAATAATGCATTTATATTCATAGTGACTAGATGGTGAAGAAACTTAACTGTCTCATAGAGTATACATTTAAGTAAACATAAGCACTCAGATCGCTCTCCAGAGTGTAGCATTCTGAGCTTATTTGCTTATTTAATGTACATGTTTCATACTTTGCCTTATTTACAAAAGAAGTGAATATCAAAGCAAATTACACACCACAGGAACATGTGCTAGTTCAACAGAATCAATTAATATATTTGGGGGACAAATTTACACAATATGTTATTTTGGATGTGTTTCAAGAAACAGAACATGAATCATACTTCAAAGCAGAAATTCTTCTCAATAGTAAATGAAACCATGTATAATTGTTAAGTTCATTAGTCAGCTGAGAAGCTTTCTAGTAGCTTATGTCAAGATAATTATGTTGCTCATAGGAGCATTCCTTATACATTTAGTTGGTGCCAAATTCTCTAAGTGTTCAACCTTGTAACTGCATAAAGCTCTATTAACATCACTCTAACAGTCCTACAAGAGACAAGAGAGAGCTCTACCAGATTAAGAAGGTGAGATGCAAGAGAAAAATTAGGCAAAGGCTGCTATCTGACTGACTAAACATGAAATGAGAGAAAAAGAATTGGGTCATAGCAGATCTAACAGCAGGGGAAGAAATCCATCAGCACAGCAGCAGCAACTCCAAATGCCACCTGTGACAAGAGAAAAGGACTCAGCCAAGATTTCCAAACTAGCAAATGGGAGATGGGAGGGATATGAAGTAAATGGGGAAAGAAAGGTGTAAAAGTCAAGAGGGCAGTGTGAGCAAGCTAGAACAAGATGTCAGAAAATAGAAAACACAAACATATAACTCTCTCTGTCTCTGTCTCTGTCTGTCTCTGTCTGTCTCTGTCTCTCTCTCTGTCTCTGTCTCTCTCTGTGTCTCTGTCTCTGTCTCTCTCTCCCTCCCTCCCTCCCTCCCTCCTTCTCTCTCTCTCAGCTCTGATTAAAAGTAAAAAAAGTTCTGTCACAGGGTTTTTAATACATCTTACCAAACAGACTCCTACCATCATTGTGACTGCCAAACTAACTGTAGTTAAAGAGTAATGATTCATAAGCACAGAATGCTAGTGAACAAGGCATGGTGAAGTCATGGGACACTCCAGGGTTTGGGGAGTTGCTTAAATTCTCTCCTCTTGCACATTTTGAGAAAAAAGAAGTTCTCTACAATGGTAACATCTATAGGCTTCATCCTAGGACAATCAATGTTATAACTAAAATAAGACTTTCCATGTACTGAGTGTGGTGGCCTGTTCACAAAGAAGATGGAAGACTGGTCAGCAGGTTATGTATCTCTTACTCAAAAAGACAGAATTCACTGCTATAGAAACTTTAATTTTTTTCCTTACATTATAAATTCACTCCATGGCCATGAGGTTGGTTGATTTGTCCACTTACACTCGGTGTAGTTTCTGTTTGGAAGGAAATCTCAGTTCTTTAGTTACAGTTTCATGAAGGAGACTAAGTGAATCTTCTTCAATTAACCCAGTAAGATCACCACAAAGCTAATTTCTGCAGCAGGACTACAGACAAATTAAGGCATAAGATCCATAGAATTATATGGTAAAACAACATGATTGATATAGGTGACCTGGAGATGTTACATTTGGGCTTCAATTATAACCATAAAACATACACACCCAATGGACTAAGTATCCTTCTGACCACATAAGAGACTGGGAAATCAAAAGAGGGATAATTACCTCCACAAACTATTCCTAATTGCCTACCATCCATCATACCCTCAAACAAAACATCAAACCACAGAAGCCACTAGAAAGAGGCTTAAAGGCAAGGAGAAAAATCCAGGGAGCAGAGATGAAACTCCAGGAAGTTAGTTTACACAATTCTCAATCACAAAATACAATGTATATTATATTACATAAACAAGCTTGTTTTGTGATTAAATATGAATAAAGTAATTGTTTTCTATAAAGAATAAAATTTTATTACAATTATAATGTATTATCAAGACTCACTAGAATATCTAAAATCCATATTAAGTAACTTTTTTCTAATTATAACATATGCCTGAATGTATTTCCTGGCGAGAAGGCCTATGTACAAATTCTATACTAGATTCAGGATGTCCTGGAATGATATCTGTGTGCAGGAAAACAGGTTCTTGTAGGGTAGGGTTCTTGAGTTAAGAACTAGGTCTTCTTCCAGAGTTTGTCTAAATTTGGAAAAAATCTAAATAACTAAGGTACACTGTGATTTTACTAACGGGTTTCCTTTACTCAATAATCATTTTAGATCCATGTATGTGTGTGTGTGTGTGTGTGTGTGTGTGTGTGTGTCTAGATACTTTAAATACATTCACCTAAAACTACTGTTAATTGACCATAGAGTATTTTACAATATAGATAACATCATTTAAATATTCCATTTGAGGGATCATTTAGATTACTTTTTAATTACATAACATACTATAAAAAAAATCTAGGGATTTTTGATATAATTCAGTGGTAGAGCACTTGCATGTATGAGGCCATGAATTCACCCCTACGCTATAATACAAAACAAAGTCCACTTGTTTTAAAGTAAAAAATATATATTTACTTTAAGTTTTATTTGGCATAATGAGTGCAATTCCAGATTTATGAAACAAAAAGGAAGACCATGGGAACACAGATTAGGCTCTGTATAACAGTGTGTCTGGCACATATTCTCTCAATATGCTTACTGGCCATTTGTTTCCATGTTTTGTGAATGGTTACTCAAATCCTTTGCCCACTAATTCACAGCACTAATTTGTCCATCCACTACTGATTTTGAAGTGTCTTGTAAATAGATCTTTTCTATCCATATGCACAATGTCATTCTGCCTTTATGTTTATTTATGCTGTTTACTAACACCTTTTGTTATTTGTAATATTGAGGCTGGTCTTGAACTTAAGAATCCTCCTGAATCAGCTTTTGTAATAATGTAATAATAATTTTTGTAATAATGTATAATTTACTAGGTAAATTTTAACAAACTAGTTCTTAGATGCCTAGTGTCTTTTATATGTAAACTGATCTTCCTTTTCTACAATCAGGACACACAAGTTTGCCTTTATATTTTTATTCTTTTTAACACTAATTCCATAGTTCTTTTGTGCTATCAAAATAAAGTTAAAACACCAGCCTTTCCTAAGCAGATATTTAATCGGTTTTTTCTTAAAATAATCATAGTTAAGAAAGTTCTTATTTATACAAGAATGTACTTATTACTGGCCTGATGGTTCTTGTGTGTGTGTTTAGTATTACTCGGGTTTGCATGGGTATATGTTCATATCTGTGTGGAAGTCAGAGCACAATTCCAGGTGTCATTCCTCAAGTACTATTTAACTCATGGTCCCCCCACCCCTGCCCCCAGGCTCTCCCACTTGTCTGAAACTTACACAGTAGGTTAGACTAATTGGCCAATAAGAAACTTCCCTGGTACCAGATTACAAGCAAGGACCAACCCCACTCCTCCATGTATTTTTACATAGATTTGTGGATTTTTAACAGGTAACTCAAATTGTTGTACTTTAAGTCATGACTTTAAAGACAGAACTTCCTCTCTAGGACACCACTCCGTTTTTTATTAGAATAGATTTGGTAGAACAGGATATTTTTCTCCAACACTATTCTACTTTGGTCAGAAATTCTTGTATATATATTCACTTCCAAGAACTTTAGAATCAATAAGTTCTTCTTTCAAGGACATTGTGAAGACTTTCAGTTTAATAAATACTGAAACTATAAACTGATTTGGAACAAAAATATGTTACTTTGAAACATTGAATCTTTCCATCCAGGAATAAAGTATTCTTAGTACATATCTTCTATAACAAAGCTCTCTTTTTAGTATCGATAACTCCTTAAAGTAACTTTTCATATGTGAGCTGGGCATTTCATCCTAGGTCACAGTAATCAATGAGTTATTATGAAGATTTCAAAGTGTTATATGGGGTAAATTTGTCAAAATTCTCTTCCCAAAAGATTACAAACCCTAATTCCTGCAACCTGTGACTATGATGTAAATAAAAGAGCAGGTGGATCTGTTGCCAGGAACCCCTTAAAAGAAGAGTGCTAGTCTTATAACTGGCAGCTGCAGAGGAAGTGAGAGTCAGTGCACCAGACTTCATTTCTACTCTGATGATGGATAGGGAGAGGGAATATGGGGAGCTCTAAGCACAAAGCAAAACCCAGCAGATGGACAGCAGAGAAACAGTCAGCCATGTAACTGAAACAAATGCCAGAAATTTGACAGCAATCTAATTGATTTTAAAATAATTCATTCTCCAGGAACTTGGGAAAAAAATGCCTAATGGACAGATGAACTTCACTGTGAGGCACATGCAACAGAGAAACCAGTCCAGCCCAGGCAGACTCACCTATAACTTACAGAATCAGAGAGAACAGTGTTGCCATGAGCTACAGACTTTGCTGCATTCTTTTACAAAGCAAGTGTCTTAGTTAGGGTTTCTATTGCTGTGATAAAACATTTTGACCAAAAGCAACTTGGAAGGGAAAGGATTTGTTTCAGCTGACAAGTATCAAGTCTTAGTCCACCACAGAGGGAAGTAAAAGCAGAAGCTCAAAGCAGGAATCAGGAGGCAGAAACTGATGCAGAAACCATGGCAAAAAGCTCCTTCCTCATTGGCTTGACCCTTATGGCTTTTCCTGATCTCTTATAAAATTCAGGTTCACCTCTCCAGGGGTGGCACCCCTCACCTACACCCACCTCCCACCCCCATGTCTGGGCCAGCAGACATCAACTATTAATGAAGAAAATGCTGTACATACTTGCCTATGGGCAATTTGGAAGAAGGTATTTTTTGTATTCAGGTTCCTCTTCCCAGATAACTCCAGTTGGTGTTAAGTTGGCAAAAGATTAGCCAGTACAGCAAGAGAAAATTCATATAGACAAGATCCAGAACAATTAATAATTGCCATAATTAGGCATGTCTCTGGCTTTTTGACACACTCCTGGAGGAGTGATCAGGAGACACAGGACATAACAGGACACATTTCTCCTTCCCTGTATTCTCACTGCTGCTCCCTAATTAGGCCTAATATATACAAACCCAATCTCTGAAGTTCCTGCGCAATTTCAGGGCTTTGCGGAAATGGAAGAAGAAGTCTGTCTTCTCAAAACAACTGAATGTTATAGGGTCAGAGCAAACTGAAACAGATATTCAGATACCACTTATGTTACATACATAAGACAAGAAAAAAAAAATCTCACCTTCACTAACTAAAACCTGATAAGAAACATAAAGCAAATAATAATATTCTCAAACCCTCAAACTCGAAATCAATTTCACAAAGTCAGTATATATGATAAAGAAGCACATGTCAATATTCTATCTATATACATGCAGTGACTATACTTTTATAGGAGAACTCAATATTTTGGTAAAATAGGAATTAAACAGCAATCTCAATCGTATTAGCATAAACTATTGGCCTTGTATCTAGAAGATAAAAATAATTTATCCTATAATATATTAAATTTCTAAATTTTTCTTAATCTAAGAAACACTGAATTATATTCTGATATATAGCTAAATTATGTAAACTTTAAAAAATATATTTTGAAAGAAAACATAATAGTAGTAGAATAGCAAGACTCAGAATAAGTTTTATGTTTTACCTATGTGCCTATATAGTTTGAATCCTTTAATAACTGTGCTACACTTAGCATTTGCATGCAATTCTCTTTAAGAGTAATAAGTAAGATTTAAAAAAGACATTTATTAAAAATGAAGAAAAATTATTTCATTTACAATAAAACTGCATAATTTGTAAAAAATGAAATAGAAGAGAACTAAGGTTGAAAAAAGAACATAGAATAATTAAAGAATTGTTAGGATTGTTACAACATCAAGTTGACCAAAAAAAAAAAAAAACAAACAGCAAAACCACATTTACTTCCAATAGACTTATCCTCATTAGCATTAACTGGCAACTCAGTGCAACCTAGATCACATTTAAAAAAAGTCTCAATTGAGTAACTGTCTTTATCAGGTTGGTCTGAGGATATGACTGTGAGGGACTGTTTTGACTGTAACAATTGATGTAAGATGTATGGCAGTACCATCTGCTGGGTAGGTGGGCCTGAGCTATACAAGAAAACTATCTGTTCATGAGCCAGAGAATGTTCCAGCAAGAATGTGCTTGCAATCCAACAAGGAGTATTCTTTCATGGTTTCTTCTTCAAGTACTTGAGTTGCTGTTCTGACTTTCTTCAATAATGGACTGTGATCAGGAAATAAAGCTTTTCTTCTCTTAAGCTGCTTTTGGTCACAGTATTGATTTAATTAACAAAAGGTATGACTTACCTAATTGTTATGCCAGATTGGTGTGTTACCTAGGATTAGGTGTATCAAAGGTATGTTTCAGTTAAATGGCATTCACTAAGAAAAGCCTAGACACCTAACATCTATTTTCTACTTGCCTGGCAAAGTGTCTGGAAGCTCACAGCAGAAAACTATTTTACTAATGTTTTTCCCCATTCATAAACACGTTTTATAGTTGAGGACTGCATGGAGAGCAAACTCCATATCTTGTCGTTCATTTGCATCTCAATATAAGTAGCTTTCCTTCAAAAACAATGTTAGGTCTAAATGAAGAAAAGAAAAGTTTTGTGTGCATAAGTAATCTCCATGAAGGAAGGAATACTTTCTACTTCTTTATTACTACCAACCACAAGAACTGGTAAATAGTTAAATCCTGAGTACAGATTTGGGAAAGGAGAGAAAGCAAGCACACTAAAACACAACAAACAGCTTTAAGATTTCCTGAAAAAGAAATAACTCAAGCAGATGGCCTATCAAAGCAAAAAGATGCAGAAAAGGTAATAGTGACGAAAGAAGGACAACTTTCATTCTCTTTGCATTCTGGTCTTAGTCCATTTGGGCTAAAGTAAGTATAAATTGGATGTATCAAAAACAACTGAAATATATTTCCTAAGAGTTCTAAAGACTGGGAAGTCCAGGATAATACAAATTTGGTAACTAATAAGAACCCAATCTCTGATTCATGCTGTGTCCCCACATGATGCCCTTGACATTCTATTAAAGGATGATCTCCAGGAAAGATCTCCATTTATGGACTAATCATTCCTCAATAATTTGGAAAGTCTCACTTCCTAATCCCAGGATTGGGGGGTGGTGTTTCTAAACATAGAAACATATAAATAATAGCAATAAAAATTGTATTTCTCTTTATAGCCACTTAATAGCTCTATTCACCTATAAAACACATAGTAGAAATTAAAATTATAATGGATTGCTTCCAAGCAACTAATACACAAAAATGCATCTCTGTAAATCTGTGAGCTGGGCAGACAAAAACTTACTTAGATTAAGTAACTTTTACATGAACAGAAGCAAGCCTTTCTGTTCTGAAGCAAAGAACAAATGACCAAAGAGAAGTCACAAAATGTTGATGACTTTCACGCTGAATCACCGACCAATTACATTTAAGAATGATCAAGTGTTTTAAGTGACCTCTACAGTAAATTATGAAATAGAGGAAATTAGCAAAGACCAATTATTAGGTACTGATTTTTGATGTGATTAATGATTTACCTAAAGCACTGTCTGTACTGCCTAGCTGCGAAGAATAACTGCACTTGAAACCTGAAACAGAATGACCTGGTAAAATTGCTAAAACAAGGGGTCATTGCCCTTACCAGCTTGCTGACTGCCACTTAAGCTTTGGTAAACTCTCCCTCTTATCTGCCCCATCTCGTGGTGGCTTTAGAACACACAAACTTGACTGAGCACTGAGACCTTGTGGGAGATTTGCTAGCTTTGGTTGACTGTTGTATCTCTTCTGCTCCACTCTCATTACTGTGTAAGTGCTTTTTCCAGAAAGATTCTCAGGCAGTTGTCCAGCAAACACATGGACTGGTTTCACTGTCAAATTACTCAAATTTCAAAAACATGTCTAAGGCCAACAAGTAAATAATGATAAAAATGACATATTATGCTTTCCTAGTTTCTTTATAGAATTATATCAGTTCAGCCCTTTACCTAATTAGTGTCCCAAGCAAGACAGTATTTAACAAACTAACAGAGGGGTGGAGACATGGCTTCACATTTAAAAATACTTTTTTTTGCCTCAAAATCATTAGGACCTGAGTTCAAACCATCAGCACCCATTCAACAAGCCAGATGTTTTTACCATCTGAACTGGAGCATTTGCTTAGTGCTCTATGTGTCTCAAGAATAGATATGAAAGCAGCCTTGGATGGCTTGCCTTCCTTTGCATGTCTGGCTGATGACATCAGAGACTAATTACAGCCAGCTATGCCCATTGTCTGCTGGTGTGTACAAGAGTAAAGATGAGAAGGCCAAATAGCAAGTGGACCCAAGGCAGTTAAGGGCCAAAGATCCCCAAGAACAAAGAACAAGGCAGCAGCACATTGATCTTTCTCAGCTGCCATATCGCTGATGTTGTTAGGCCAGTAATCCTGTGGCCTCTTCCTTTTCTTAAGTATAATTTTATTTTTTACCTCCCTAATGTTTTCAGTGTTGTAGTTTTTGTTTTTCTGTAAGTATTGGGTTTACCAGACCTGATCAGTTTAAAAATCAGCATATGATTTTTTACCACTCCTAAATATATTTTCTCATTTTTTTTTCTTTCACATTTATAATACCAGGATCTAAGTTTTGACCCTATCAGCTGGATATAAATATTTAGAGTTTTTTTGTTGGTAGTGGTATTGGTATTGTAAGGATTCTTGGCATTCCATGTAGATGAGCCAACTCGCTCAGGTGGGATGTACATTGTACGGAGGCACGCCCCTGGGCATGGCTACATAAACCCTGCAGCACTGCTTATGGAAGCACCTCCCTGGACCCATGACGCATATCCATATATGCCCCTTCCCTTAAAAAAGACTGCACATGCTCCAGTCCTTTTTTCTCTGTCCCCTGACTTCTGTCCTGCTCCTCTGCTTCAGCACCCTCCTGGGAATTCTCTCTTAAATAAACTCTAGTGTGTGGCCTTGATAATGTATATTTGCATTCACACGCGAAACTAACATTGGTGCCTTGACTCAGATAGGTTCCCTCCTGAGCACAAAAGCTAGGAAAACCTGATCCTGAGGTTCACTGCAAGGCCACACCTTCTACCTGCCCAGCCGCTGCAATATTCGAACACCAGTGAATTTAATTGGTAAGTGATCCCCCCATCCCCACACAAACATGCACTCCTGGCCTTTTCCCATTACTACAGTGCATCCATGGACATGGTCCCATGGGAGGATTTACACTAGCGCCTTCCGTGAGCATTTTTTTTGCTCCAGGGGAACTACGGACAGGTCGCAAGCAAGTGATTTTGAAAAACTGACGGGCTCTTCATTATCACATTGTGTATGAGTGTAATTTCCTGGCACTCCCTCTTTGGGCTGACGAGAACTCAGAGGCCTGTGCAGGTTGGGACATGGTCCAGCAGACTACGTTAAAGGTTGACGGACCTTTCTTTTAGCATAGATCCGCTTCCCTGTAGATCCAGTGGTGCTTTGGTGATAACCAAGCAGCTGGGCGCGCACCTCCCTTAGATTTTGACAATGGGAAATATGCCAGCCAGCAGCTCCATCTTAACCCTTAAGGTGTGGGGTGGAGACTTTAAAACCATTTACCCTTTATCTAGATACTACCAAGCTTATCTGTTTTTTTACAAAATGGCTTAATTACCCCTTAGATTACTCAAAATAGCCACCTAACAGCTCACCAACCCTGATATTTTATGAGGGTTCACTTTTTGCAAGTGATTGGCAGATAGAAAGAGTTTTTCTCCTGTCTTTTCTCTTTTTTCATCAGCTCTAAACCTCTTCTAGCTCTCTGTTCTTAAAATTTTTCCTATTTCTTTTCATATCTCAATGCTAAACTTTCCTTTCTGGCTTTCTGTTCTTCTATTTCTGGCCACACAAATCCAGTTTTCCCTCTACAAAAAGCAACTGTCATAAATAAGATAAGAAAAGTTGGGCATAAAGTGGAGGGCAAGTACATTCGCTATCCTTGCCAAACACCTGTGTTCAGTACCAAACATGGTGCCTCATAACTGTTTGTAACACCAGTTCTTAGAATCTTGCACCCTATTCTGGACTGTGGGCACAGGACATATATGAGGTACACAAACAAAGGTTCAGGCAAAATATACATATACATAATAAATAAGTAAACGAGTCTCTTAAAATAGTTGTCATTGTTTTGTTTTCTTGTTTATTTTATCTTTAGCTGAGTTTTTGTTGTTGTCGTTTTTTTCTTTTTCATGCCCCTTTTTATTTATTTTCCCTTTTCTCTCTTCTTCCAGTACATTCTCTAGTGTTATTTGTCCCATTGCTATTTTTATGAATCAATGCTTCCTTACATTAATTACTCAGTATCTTTACTCCTTTTTCTTTTATTGTTATGGCAAAATATGATGGCAATTGTCTCCAAATATTTTCGCTATAATTCCATCACTGGTTTTCTATAAATAGTGATTGTTACTATAGTTACTTTTCTTCCTTCTAAGTGGTGGTAGGTATCAGCCTTGGTGTTTTGCAATAACTGGGTGGGTGTGGCTACAGAGATCAAACTTAACTCCAGGTGCCAGGAAATTCACTTCCCTCTTGCCATGATTTAATTCAGCCATATACTGGTGAAAACTTCCACTGAAAGAATATAAGAGATTAAAACTTCTAGCCAACTATCTGGGCCCACATGCCTAAATTCAAATGCAGAAACACAAGAAATAAAAAAAATGAAGAAAGAAAATGCTCCTCAGAATTAACAATTCCATAGTAACTGACCCTAATGATAGTAAAGGATTCATAAGAATGGTTACAAGACTGCTCAATGAAGCCAGACAGTGGTGGTGTATGCCACCTTAGTACTTGGGAGGCAGAGACATGAGGATGCCTGTTTGTTTGAGGTCAGCCTGATCTACCAAGTTACAAGACAGGCTCCGAAAGCTACAAAAACAAAACAAAACAAAACAAAAACTAAAAAAACCCAAAACTTGTCTTGAAAAACAAAACAAACAAAAAATGATCAATAAATTTAAACAAGGCCCAAAAACATGAACAAAAACGATGAGAAAACAAATAAATGGAATGAAACAAAAAAGACAAGTCAGGATAGAAAAGAAGAATACAAAAAAATGAAGTGTCATAAAAATCATATGGAAAATTAGGAAACAGAAGCTAAGTACGTCACATAAAAATGTTCAGTGGAAAGCTAAAACAGTGGAAAAATCACAGTTATAAAGTAGCAATGAAATAATTTTATGTTTGGAGGTCACCGCAACATAAAAAATTATATTAAAGGGCTGTAGCATTAGGAAGGTAAGCTAAAAGGATGAAAACATATTCACAAAGCAAAAACAGTCCTCAAACCTTGGGAGATAGAGACATAGGGAAAACTCTTGGGACTCTAATCAGATAGGACCAAAAAAAACTTCTACTTATTTTAGAGTTTTAAAAAGAATCTAAAATATATAGATAAAACAGAAAATTAGTGACATCATAACCCTGAAATAACATAACTTCCAGCCTACTTTATCTACAAATATCATATTTGGGAAGTCAAAGGATAAGTAAATATCTTTCATAAGTACAAACCAAAGGAATACATGACCCTTATGCCAGTCCAGCAGAAGATACATAAAAGAATGTGCAGTGGTTAATTTTGACTGTCAACTTGGTGCTATTTAGAATTTCTATGAAAACAAACTGCTAATGATCTTAACTCTTGAATTAACAGGCTCATATACTAGGGCCCAATGAGATAGCTCGGTGGAAAGTGCCTGCTATGAAACCCTGAGAAGAAATCCATGGGAACACGTAAAAATAAGAAGGGAAACGGCCAGATCAACAGAGGTCAATGAGGTGAGTCGAACATGATGAGATTATATTATGTACATGAGGTAGTTTGAATGTAATTGGCTCACATAATCTCACAGGCAGTGGCACTATTTAGGAGTTGTTTTGTTAGAGTAGGTATGGCTATACTGGAGGGAAGTGTAACATCATGGGTGCAGGGTTTGAAGTTTTCTATGATCAGGATACCATCCTGTGTCTCAGTCCACTTCTGTTGCCTGTCAGGTGTAGTAGGATTTTAAGCTATAGCTACAGCATCTTATCTGCCTGCACACCACCATTCTCCCTGCCATGATGATAATGGACTGAACTTCTAAAACCAAAACTGTAAGCAAACCACCCCAATTAAAGAACTTTCTTATAAGAGTTGACATGGTGATGGTGTCTTTCATAGCAACAGAAACTCTAAGATAATAGAGATGTGAAATGTCATAATGAAATCTGTTGGGGTTTTTTTATGCTAATAAAAACCCAAAAAAGTAAACTGCTATTTCTTAACTATGTATAAAATATACTTACTGGATCAACTGTAAGCTGACAGGCAATGTTTTATTTTTTATGGTAAAATAAGTAACTCACTTTAGTGAGTGTTTTTATGTGTGTGTGTATGTGTATACATGTGAGGAATGTGCTTCCCCTTAGAAAAGTGAAATAATAAATTATGTTATTTATTAAATAATGTTATTTATTAATAACTGTAAGATAAACACTCTGAGAGACATGACTGAATGATAATTCAAAGAAATATTTTGATATAAAGTAAAAATTTTAACTAGAAAAAATATTGAATTATTTCATGCTACTTAAGAGAAAATCTTATCAGAATTAGTCACACAGTTTATTTGCAACTGTGTATGTGTGTGACTGAAATGTGACATCATTAGTTGCTATCAGAACAACAATGCTTTGTAACAGCTTTCATAGATTTGATGGTTTAAAAAGTCAGATAATTCTGGTTTTCATAGTAGCAAAAGCACCCCTCCCACTGGCAGTGGAGTTAATAAGATAAAGCAAATGAATTTAGAGACTTGTAAAATAATTCAATTTCGTTAACAGCATATTCAATTCCTACTGTTTAACTTTAATACTTTATTTATATTAAAGCATAATACTTAGGATTAAATCAGTGTTTCCACTTACACAGCTCTACAATACATTATAACTTAAGTAATTGGTATAGGTATGCTATGACTTTTAGAATAATTTCAGTGATATATAGATTCTCAAATCATTTAAATTTCAATTCAGTGAAGTAATGACAAATTATTAACCAAGCATAAAGTTTTACTTATTGCCAGAAATTTAAATTATGTAACATATCTCTTTAATAAATATGTAATCTTGAGATAGTAATTAAAGAAAATAGACCATGAACTTAAAAAAGATAAAGAGAAACTGGAGAACATCCAGAAGTATTAGCCTAAATTGGTAAGTGATGGGAAATAGTTTAGTTAAAGCCTAAAGTAACAAATTAGTAGAGAACAGAGGCTGTGGAGGAAGTGTCTGCATGAGAACAGAAACTGTCAGTGCTCTCTGCCTTGATGAAAGCATCTAGGGTTAACTTGATTACCAAATAAAAAGCTATATTTAAGCATCAAAATAATATTCAGTGTGCAGTTTTAACACTTCAGAAACTACTATCAAAGATGACTATAAGGGGCTTCACGAAGATTGTTAAGCCACAGCAGAGATGACTAAAGGTAGTCACCTTTGAATAAATGTACTTAGTAAATGTTGGATGTGCTGTTTTATATACTCACCTATACCATCCTGATGTACATTTAATAGTCCAGCATCTTAAGACAGAATCTACTTGGCTACTTAGCACTTCAAAACACTGCCTGCATTACAACTCACAAAGCCAGAATATTATGTACACCTATGAATATCCCTCTGGCAATGACTAAGAAGAATCAGAATATAAATATCCCTGGAGTTTTCTCATCACAAATAAGTTAAATAAAATACCTTAGGTATCTTTCCTTCAGTTACCTTCGGTTAACATATTTTGTGTGTGTGTGTGTGTGTGTGTGTGTGTGTGTGTGTGTATAAAGTATTCTAGATATACTGATACTTCTTCCTAGGGTTCATATATAGATTGGGTGTAAAAAATTCAAGGTTCCAATTTTTTATTTGACACTTAATCTTGATCAAATGATCCTTACATACCAGGTATTCTTATTTGCTTTATTAGTTTTGCTGAGGGGATTATTCAAAACAGCATGAAGATTGATAGAACTAGAATTAAGTCTTGACATCTAATATATCATGCTCTTTGCCACAGGTCTGCCATGTTTAGCCCTTCTGTGTCATTGGGTTTATGCTGTTTAACAGTTTATCTTGTTTTTTATCTGATTATGTTATCTTTTGGAGTATGGCTTAAGAGTTCCAGTTCTGAAGCCAGATGACCTAAATTTAACTCTTGACTTTAAAAATCATGGCTGAAGTGAGGCTTATTAACCATCAAACTCAAAATTCAGCACTGAGCTACTAGGAAGTCATGAAAAGAAGGCGATACTGATTTGACTAAAACACATATTTTGAATAAAATGAAAAGGTATACATATTTCTAAAATTATTCTTGGCTAAAAGGGACAGCAAAATAATTATAGTTCATGAATAAAAAGACATGAGATGTTCTAAGAAACTAGCCTCTTCTATTTGTTTAATATGTATAATTTTGCTTAATAATTACACTGAACAATTCATGTGCCTACCAAGAAAAAAAAAAGATTCAGGAAAGAAGACTCTGTCCTAAATCTTTCACCAGCAGCTCTCCAGAGAAAGAAGAATCTACCAGACAAAGCCCATCATCTCCGGTCACTCTCTCAAAAAAAGATTCATCAGAACTATCCCAATGTATTAATAATTTAGAGTATCCCTTCACTACATATTGAAGTATTTACTACTACTCCCCAAGAATTTCCTGATTCCATACCTAAACATATTGAAAGGTATTTACAGCAAGCCAAACGCAGATATCAAAAGGAAACTTAAAGTGATTCCACTAAAATTAGGAACAAGACAAAGCTGTCACTCTCCTTATATATACTCAATACACACAAAGTTCTAGCTAGAAAAGTAAGACAACAAAAGGAGAGCAATGAGAAACAAATTGGAAAAGAAGTCCAACTTTCACTATTTGTATATCATATGATAATATAAATATGTGACCCAAAAAATTCTACCAGGGAACTCTTACAGCCAATAAACACCATAAGTAATGTGGCAAGATGCAAGATTCACTCAAAAAAATCGGTGACCCTCCTATATACAAATGATAAATGGACTGAGAATGAAATCAGAGAAATATCACACATTATAATAACCACAAATAATATAAAGTATCTTGGAGTAATTCTAACCAAGCAAGGAAAAGACCTGTATGACAAGAACATTAAGTCTTTGAAGAAAAAAAATGAAGTAGATACCAGAAAATGGAAAGATTTCCCATGCTTATGGATCAGTAGGATCAATATAATAAAAACAACAATCCTACCAAAAGCAATCTACAGATTTAATGCAATCCCCATCAAAATTTAAACATAATTCATCACAGACCTCAAAAGAACAAAAATCAACTTCATATGGAAAAAAAACAAAAACAAAAACAATAGGATAGTTAAAACAATCCTGTACAATAAAGCAACTTCTGGAGGCATCATCATCCCTGACTTCCGAGCTCTACTATAGAACTACTATAATAAAAACAGCTTAGTATTGGCATAAAAACTGACATGTAGACCACTGGGATCAAACTGAAGACTGTGATATTAACCTACATACCTATAAATGCCTGATTTTTGGTGAAGAAGATAAAACTGCACAATGGAAAAAAGAAAGCATCTTTATTAAATGGTGCTGGTATAATTGGTTGCCAACATGTGGAAGATTGCAAATAGAACCCATCTATCACCATGCAAAAACTGAAGTTTAGATGGATCAAAGACCTCAACATAAATCTAGTTATGCTGAATATGATAGAAGAGAAAGTAGGAAGTAACCTTAAATGCATTGGTACAGAAGTCCACTTCTTAAATATCACACCAGTAACACAGACACTGAGAGCAATAATTAATAAATGGTACCTCCTAAAACTAAGATGCTTCTGTAAGGCAAAGAGCATGATCAATAACACAAAATGGCAGCCTACAGAATGGAAAAAGGCCTTTACCAACCTCAAATCCGAAAGAGAGCTGATCTCTTAAATATATAAAGAACTCAAAAAATTGACATTAAAAAAAAAGTAACTCAACTAAAAATGGCATGCACATTTAAATGTAATTCTCAATAGAAGAATCTAAAACATTTAAAAAAGTGCTCAATATCCTTAGCAATCAGGGAAATACAAATCAAAACAACTCTGAGATACCATTTTATACATGTTGAAAGGCTAAGATACAAAAATTGATAACAGCTTATGTTGGAGAGAATGTGGAGCAAAGGGAACACTATTCGACTGTTGGTGGAAGTATAAACATGTACAGACACTCTGGAAATCAGTATGGTGGTTTCTCATAAAATTAAAAATCAGTTTACCTCAAGATCCAGTGATAATATTATTTAACATATAGCCAAGGGATACTCAATCACACCACAAGGACACTTGCTCAACTATGTTCATAAACGCAGCCATGCCCACACTAACAGCAACATTATTAGTAACAATCAGAACCTAGAAACAACCTAGATAGATGTTCCACAACCCAAGAATGGATAAAGAAAATGTGGAGAGGCCAGAAGTGACTTTAACCACCTGAACCCAGGCCCTGAACATTGCCTGCCCAGAACGCAGCTGGGAAATTAGTAGCAGGGCCACAGATGGGTCCCTTGGTCCTGGGCGCACACCTCAGAAGTAAGTGACTTGGCTTCAGCAGTAAACACAGTCTGCACAGACCATGACTGGTGTAATAGTAGCAAGGAAGCAGAGGAGTTCCTAAAAGCACAGCTGAGGGGTCAAAAGGTGACTTCTACCACCTGAACTCAGGCCCTGAGATGGTTTCTTGGCTTCAGTGCACAGCACAGCCCACCCAGTACAGGACTGGTGTAATAGCAGTGGGGGTAACAGCCAAGTTCCTAGGCACACAGCTGAGAGGTAAAAAGGTCAAGAGGTAACGACTGGCATCATAACACTGCGACCTCACTAGAACAGTCAACACTCTGAACACATAGCTGATTAAGAGCCCTCAGACCAACAACTCACTAAGAGCTGACCAAGAACTAACCACGAGTGAATTGGGAAAACAATGGGCAGACAGCAGTGCAAGAATACATACAACAATACAAAGGTCAACAAGACACCACCAGAAGGAGCAAGTAGTTCTACAGCTTCAAGACCTAAACATGACAACGGAGATAAAACAGAAGGAAATGACCTTAAAAACAACATTATGAAACTAATAGAAGCCTTAAAACAGGATATAAAAAAATTGCCTTAAAGAAATAGAAGAAAATACAAACAGAAAAATTAGAAGAGATTAACAAAGCCATGAAAGAAAATAAAGATAACCAAGAAATATAAAACAAACAGGTGAAAGAAATTTACCAAGAATTAAAAACTGAAATAGAAGCAATAAAGAAGGCACAAACCAAGACAAAACTAGAAACAGAAAACCTGAAAAAAATGACCCAGAACCACAGATTCAAGCATAACCAGCAGAATCCAAGAGATGGAAGAGAGAATCACTGGGGTGGAAGACTCAATAGTGGTAATAGATATATCAGTTAGAGAAAACACTAAAATCAAAAAAGTCATAACACTAAATGTCAAGAAAATTGGGACACCATGAAAAGACCAAATCTGAGAATAATTGGAATTGAAGAAGGAGAATACCAGCTCAAAGGCACAGAAAATATATTCAACAAAATCATAGAAGAAAACATCCCCAACCTTAAAAAGGAAATGCTTATAAATCGACAGGAAGCCTACAGAACATCAAATAGACTAGACTCAAAAAAGTCTACTCATCATATCAAGCCTCTAAACCTACAGAACAGAGAAAAAATACTAAGAGCTGCAAAGGAAAAAGGTCAAATCACCTGTAAAGGCAGACCCATCAGAACAACACGTGACTATGCAATGGAAACAATGAAAGCAAGAAGGTCCTGGTCAGATATTATGCAGACACTAAAAGTACATGGATGCCAACCTAGACTACTGTACTCAGGAAAACTATCAATCAACATAGATGGAGTAAACAAGATATTTCATGACATAACCAGATTTAAACAATGCCTATCCACAAATTCCACCCTACAGAAAGCCCTAGAGGGAAAACTCCAAACTAAGGAAATCCAAAACACCCATGTAACCACAGACAATTGATAAGTCTACAGTAGAAACCCTCCCGAAGAAAAGGAAATACAAGCTACTACCAAAAATGATGGGAAATATTGATCATTGATCATTAATATCCCTTAATATCAAGGACACACACTAACACAATGGATACAAAAACAGAAACCATCCTTCTGCTCCATACAAGAAATGCACCTCAACTTTAAAGACAGATACAGGCTCAGTGTAAAGGGTTGGGAAAAGACTTTCCAATCAAACGGCCCTAAGAAAAAAGCTGGTGTAGCCATTCTAATATCTAGCAAAATATACTTTAAACTAAAATCAATGAGAGGAGATCAGGAAGGTCACTACTTATTCATCTCAGGAAAACTTCACCAAGACGAAATCTCAATCCTGAATATCTATGCCCCCAACACAAGGGCACCTACATACGTAAAAGAAACACTTATAAAGCTTAAACCTTATATCAAACCTGACACGCTAATAGTGGGAGACTTAAGTACCCCACTTTCACCCTTGGACAGGTCAACCAGGCAGAAACTAAACAGAGAAATAAGGGATCTAGCAGAAGTTATGACCCAAATGGACTTAGCAGATATATACTGAACCCTGCACCCAAACAAAAAGAAGACACATAATTCTCAGCACCCCATGGAAATTTCTCTAAAATTGACCACATACTAGATCATAAAGCAAATATCAAAAGGTACAAAAAAAATGGTACACCTTGTACCATTTCAGATCATCATGGTCTAAAATTAGAGTTCAAAACATCAAGAATCATAAAACGCCTACCAACTCATGAAAACTAAACATCACTCAACTGACCCACCTCTTGGTCAAGGAAGAAATTAAGAAAGAAATCAAAGACTTCCTAGAATTTAATGAAAATGAATCCACGACATACCCAAACTTATGGGACACAATAAAAACATTCTTCATAGCAGTGGATGCCTATGTGAAAAGACTAGAGAATACCCCACAAAAATGGTGAATATAGAAGAAATGGACAACTTTCTGGACAGGTACCATTTACCAAAATTAAATCAAGTCCAGATTAAAGACCTAAACAGTCCTATAACACCAAAGGAAATTGAAACTGTCATTAAAAGTCTCCCAAATAAAAAAAGCCCAGGACCAGATGGTTTCAGTACATAGTTCTGCCAGACATTCAAAGAAGAGCTAATACCAATACTATTCAAACTATTCCATACAGTAGAAACCAAAGGGATATTGCCAAACTCTTTTTATGAGGCCACAATAACCCTGATACCCAAGCCACTCAAAGACACAACAAATAAAGAGAATTACAGACCAATTTCCCTCATGAACATTGATGCAAAAATTCTCAACAAAATTCTGACAAAACAAATCCAACAACATATATAAAAAATATCATCACCATGATCAAGAGGCTTCATTCCAGAAATGCAGGGAAGGTTCAACATATGGAAAACTGTTGATGTCATTCATCATATAAACAAATTGAAAAAAAAAACCCACATGATCATTTCCTTAGATGCTGAAAAAGCCTTTGACAAAATCCAACATGGCTTCATGATAAAAGTCCAGGAGAGATGAGGAATACAGAGAAAATACCTAAATATAATAAAGGCGATGTACAAAAAGCCAATACCAACATCAAACTAAACGGATAAAAACTCAAAGCAATTCCACTAAAATGAGTAACTATACAAGGCTGTCCCTCTCCCACAATCTATTCAACATAGTTCTCAAAGTTTTAATTAAAGCAATAAGAAAACACAAGGAGATTAAGGGGATACAAATTGGAAAGGAAGAGGTCAAAATATCTCTATTTTCAGATGACATGATTGTATACATCAGTGACCCACAAAATTCTACCAGGGAACTTGTACAGCTGATAAACATCTTCAGCAAGATAACAGGATATAAGAAATCAGTAGCCCTTCTATACACTTAAGATAAAAGGGCTGAAAAAGAAATAAGGGAAACATCACCATTTATAATTGCTGCCAACAGCATTAAATACCTTGGTGTAACTATAACCAAAGAAGTATCAGATATGTTTGACAAAAATTTTAAATCTCTGAAGAAAGAAATTGAAGAGGACATAAGAAAATGGAACAATCTCTCATTTTCGTGGATAGGTAGGATCAACACAGTGAAAATGGCAATCTTAGCTAAAGCAATCTACAGATTCAATGCACATCCCATCAAAATCCCAACACAATTTTTTGACAGACCTTGAAAGAACAATACTTAATTTTATTTGGAATAACAGGAAAGCCAGGATTGCCAAAACAATTTTGCTCAACAAAAGAACCTCAAGAGGCATCAACATCCCCCACTTCAAATTATACTATAAAATCACAGTAATAAAAACAGCTTGGTATTGGCATAAAAACAGACTTGTGGATCAATGGAATCAAATTAAAGACCCAGATATTAACCCACACACCTATGAATACTTGACTTTTGAGAAAGAGGCCAAACATATTCAATGGATAAAAGATAGTATCTTCAACAAATGGTGTTGGCATAACTGGATGGTAATGTGTAGAAAAATGAAAATAGATCCAAACCTATCACCTTTCACAAAACCTAAATCCAAGTGGATCAAAGACCTCAACATAAACCCAGCTACACTGAACTTGATAGAAAAGAAAGTGAGAAATACCCTCCAACACATTGGCACTGGTGACCACTTTTTAATATAACACCAGTAGTGCAGACACTAAAAACAACAATCAGTAAGTGGGACCTCTTGAAACTGAGAAGCTTCTGTAAGGCCAAGGACACAGTCAATAACACAAAACAACAGCTTACAGAATGGGAAAGAATTTTTATCAAACTTACATGTGACAGAGGATTGATCTCTAAAATTGAACTCAAGAAACTAGAGAGAGATCATAAGAGTCACCATGATTCTGAGAGGTCTGATATCTGAGTTTGATGGGTTGCATGACGTAAAAACACTAAATAATAAATACATATATAAAAAAATTTAAAAAGAAGAAAGAAATACTATGATTAATATAAGGGTTTCACTGGCTTTATAACTTTTAAAGTCTTTGTTAATTTTTTTAAGTTTTATGGAATTATATGATATGTATTTGCCTTAGTTTTTTAAGTTATGGTAGAATTCTGTATTAAGTCCATATTTTCTTGTGTTTGTTTCTGTTATTGCTATTTTTTTATTTTTAGTATAGAGTATTTTATTAGTATTTCAAGCAGGTTACAAAGTATGCATTTGCTAAAATCATTCATTGAATTTAGGTTTAATTTTGCTATCTAAAAACTCACCAGTTTTTTCAGAATCTTCAATTTGTCAAAACAAATTTATAATGCATGTACACTGGGTTAGGTGTTCCTCTGGAGGGAATAGGCTCCAAGGTGCTTCAGATCCCAAGCTGTTCAGTGTGGTTGTGGTTTTTGCAGCTTGGGTTTCTTTGCTTTTTGGTAAAAGCCCACTAATGAGTGAGTACATCCCCTGTTTATCTTTCTAAGTTTGTGATACCTTGCTCAGGAGGATATTCTCCATAGCCATCCATTTGCCTATAAAATTTAGAATATCATTTTTTCTTATTGCTGAGTAGTATTCCATTGTGTAGATGTACCACAGCTAATGTTAATCCATTTCTCAGTTGAGGGACATCTAGATTGTTTTCAGGTTCTTGCTATTACGAATAATGCTGCTATGAACATAGTTGAGTTAATGCTTTTGGAGTGCGAATGTGCATCTCTACGGTACATGCCTAAGAGTAGTATATTGCTGGATCCTTTGGGAGATTGGTTCCCAGTTTTCTGAGAAATCGCCATACTGCATTGCAGAGTGGCTGGACAAGTTTATACTCCCACCAACAATGGAGGAGTGTTCCCCTTGCTCTGCATCCTCTCCAGCATAGGCTGTCATCTATGTTTTTAATCTTAGTCATTCTGACAGGTGTAAAGTGGTATCTCAAAGTTGTTTTGATTTGCATTTCTCTGATGGCTAAAGATGTTGAGCACTTTTTTCTTGTGCCTTTCAGCCATTTGTAATTCTTCTGCTGGGAATTCCCTTTTTAGTTCTGAACCTCATTTTTAATTGGGTTATTTAGGGCTTTGGACTCTAGTTTCATGAGTTCTCTATATATTATAGGGATCATTTCTATAGTTCGTTAAAATTTCTTAAATTGAAAAAAATTTCATAGTTTTATAAAATAAGTATTTGCTAAATGGATAATACAGATGTGTCCAATCTTGAACTGTATGTTGACCCCAAAGACTCATTTTATAATGATGGCTTCAGAGCACACTTCTCAAACACAGAGAAGGCTATCATGGCCAAGTAAGTATTACCCAAAGCAAGTGATTTCATTTCAGTTTCTTTAGCCCCAGTTTGGCTGGTAAATTGGGGTTAAAGCCATCAACTGCACAGTTGTTTGAGGTTTGGAAGTAATGAGCGTGTTCTCAGCAGAAGGAAAGAGCACCTGCTAGATGTTCACTAGATGGCAGTTGCTGTTGTGGTCTTTGTAGAGAAAAGGGCTGAGAGAAGAATATCCTGACCCTGACCTGACTCCAGGCACCAGTGCCAAGGGAAGAACACACTATCCCTGACTTGACCTGAGGCTCTGAGACTTGGAAATCCCCAACCCCATGACTCTGCAATGTTTCCTATCTCATGATTCTTTCTCACTAAGCTCACTGAACACGCTCCAAAAACCCTATAAAACACCTTTCCCTTTATCCAGCCTCTGCTGTTACTCTTCCCATTCAGAGGCAGCAGCCATTCTGTTTCTTCTCCCTAATAAGTTTCTTTTGTGTGGTTTGTTGAGTGGCATGATTTTGTGGTATTGTTTGGCTCCTGATTGCCAAGATACTCTTGTACCAGAAAAACCCTTACACTGATGTCTCATTTTATTAAAACCTATTTACAGCCCACCTCTGAGGATCCATCTTTTCTAAAGATTATCATTGCTTCTTGTAAAGTTAGTCAAACTTCTCATACTATTTCTGGGCATCAGAATCGTCCTTTCCCAACTCATCAAGTGAGGGAGTCCCTCCCTGGGTCAGAACAGAAGACCAAAATTCACCCACATGCTCACTATTAGACATTTCAAATACCTTTTGGTACTACTGGTCAACACATTCTCAGGATGGATAGAAGCTTGTACCACCACTGAAAAAAAGAACACAGGCAGTTTCCAATCTCCTTCTCAGGGAGATTATTCCCTATTTGGAGTTCCAATGTCCCTTCAAATCAGATAAGTAGATGTGCTCCTTCAGAGTCAACCTTTCTACAGCAACCACCACTAAGCTTGATGGTTTCCCTCAATGGATTCATCTTTTTCATCATAAATCCTTGAAAACACCATCTCAAGATAACCCACCTTTTAAAAAACATTTCAACCCCCAAAGGACTTTATTTCCTCAGACTTCAGAAGGTAACATGGTCAACCAGCTCGCCTCCAGTCTCAGAAGAATGAGGCCTCATACATATGCCCAGACTTGAATCTGAATCCATCTAGTTATGTCCTATCTTTCCTTTTCTACCTCCTCCTCCTCACTCCAGTTTATAGCAAACTCCAGGTATGAAGACTTGAGGATCAAGAAAATTACAGGCAGCATACCTGGCTGCTTTGCTTAATTTCTTTATGGCCAAACTGTAGATTATTGTCAACATTAGGTAGAGACTTATGGAGCCTGCCTTTATTAGTCTTGTAGGATCTATGAGGCAAATTCAAGAGAGTAATCTAACTTTTAGGTAGAATGGAGGATATTTTTGACACTGAATTAAGGACCCCAAGTACCTCATATTGGAAATTTGAGTCATGTGTAAGCTTTACTATAGTACTTATCACCATCATCCATTAGGCATGATCACAATACAAAAAGTATATGCCCCAACATCTAGGTATAGAAAAAATAGAAGATGTGATCCAACACCCATCAAAGGCTGTTACCTCCCTAATGTCTTCCCTCTTGGACAACACTAATCCTACCTCTCTGTCATCATGGTCACTCCATCTCTTCTTTCAGACCTTAACATCTATATATTAGTTACTAAATAACACTCTGCCTGTCTGCTTGGGAGAATGTCAGTTGTAGGTCCCTCCTGGGTCAATCTCATGACCATCTTTGTGGCCTCACCCATTGTACTATTAGATTCTCTCATCTTACTACTCATTAACTGCTCTGAGTCAAACATTACTACCACCCCTTATCTCTCCTGCATTTTTTCTCTCTGGTATTGCAAACTGCTTTAACTCCTTAGGGACACACTTGATGGGCACACTGGATTCTGAGGCTGCAATAATACCTTGATGCTGAGCACTACTACCTAGTCACTAGTCCAAATATTCACAACACCATGACCCATTGTGGCACTCAGGTTTACTTCTGCCTACATGCTGGGTGGAGGGAGACTTGTTCCCTGGTGTTCTTTTTCTAAATATTAGGGGTGGGACCCAGAGAAGAACCCTTGCCAGTACCCATCACAAAGTTTATAGTTGCACAACATGACAAATGATGGAACAGGTCCTACTCCTTCTTACAGCCCCCGGTATAAGCTCTGGCATAGCTCCTGGAGCAAGAGCAACTACTTCCCTAACTATACCATCAGTTCTCCCCTCACGATTTCAGAAGCTACAAGGAGTGCCTCAGACTGGCCTCACTCTCCAGGGCCAAACAGATTTGCTACAAAATTGGCAAGGATCAGACCTACTAATAGTGGAGAAAGGTGGCCTCTTCCTCTTCCTTGGGGAGAAATGTTGCTTCTATGACAAACAATTGCGTATAGTAAAAGACAAGATCTGACAAATCTAGACAAATCTTCAGAAATGTAAGGAACAGCTTGATGTCTCTAGCTGGTGGATCATTCATGGTACAATGTGAAATGGTATACTGCCCTTCTGAACTCATTTTCTTCTCTTTCTCCTATTCCTATTTATTTCACTCTATCTTATAATTCTTACCTATATACTTTCTTCTTTAAAACTCAAAATAAGTAACAGGAATCTTCTATTCCACCTAAAATCTTAGCAAATCTTGGCTTAAAAATCATTTCTTCTGGGAAAATGTCCTTGATGAGCTCTAATATGACAGATACTTTGAAACTACTTTGCTTAAAGGGCATAGATTCTTTGCTTGAACCCACAAGGTAACTAAAAGCAGGATGAAAGCCTGGGATGTCTGCCCTAATTTCCTGTCTCTCTGACTGTCACCTTAAATAAAATCTTTGCTTGATCCTTAATTCTACATAAACATGCTAAATATTCAAGGATTATGTGTATCACTTCACCTAGCATGTTTTTCTTCAGGGCTGAAGGTACAGGGCTTTGGTTTTGTCCTAAACCTCCTGTCATCTTGTATTTAAGAAGTAGTAAAGCCTGAACTCCAAAATCAGGTCAAGCATCTATGATAGTGTGGCCACCCCTTAGAGCTGATTCCATTAGAGAAATCAGATGAGTCCTGTAATAGGGACTTCTTCAGGCTATACTTTATTCTATGAAATAATTAACCAGGGCAGGTAATTATGCACACTCTTTGTACACCTGCCCTAATTATTTCTTTATTTAAACCTAAAGCTGCTGTAGTATAATGATCTTGTACACTGTAAAGATTTGTCACTCTAAATGGTTTAATAAAATACTGATTGACCAATAGCTAGGCAGGAAATATAGGCAGAGCAACAAGACTAAGAGAATTTTGAGAAGAGAAAATGTGAACAGAGTCAAAGAGATGCCAGCCAGCTGTCAAGCAAGCAGGATGTGTAAAAATGAGGTAACAAGCCATGAGCCATGTGGTAAAACATAAATAGAAATATGGGTTAATTTAAGTGTAAGAGTTAGCTAGTAACAAGCCTGAGCTAATGGCCAAGCATTTATAATTTATATTAAGCCTCTGAGCAATTTTTTGAGAGAAGTTGCATGGCAGGACACAGAAACTTCTGCTATATAAAGTTAATTTCAATACACTAAATATGAACATAGGGTCATCATACAGCTAGCCAAAACAGAAAAACAAAGTTAGTGAACATGATTTTAAAGTACATGTCAGTATATGTCAGTAGTTTGATATTAGTTTGAAGGCAATAAGAACCACTAGTCTGTTCAAATCAGCTTCCTACACCATGATTTTACTTGGTTTGGTCTTATGTAGAATATTTTGTGTTTTGTTTTGTTTTTTGTTTGTTTTTGCATGTTTGTTTGTTTTTGGAGACAGGATTTGACAAGAATCCTGTGCTGGCCTCAAAGTCACTGTGTAGCCCAGACTACCCTCAAAGACGTAACAATTTTTCACATCACTTCCTTGAGGTAGGATTACACCTGGCTAAACACATTTTAAGTATGGAAAAATACCCAAAGGCTAAATTTGCACAAATATTTTAGCATGAATGCTACAGACAGAAACAAAGCATAAAGAAACAATAAACAACATCACTAAGTTAAGCCTCTCCCCCAAGGCGGATCTCCCACATCCTCCTCAGCTCCAGTTCAGAACTCTCCTATCTTTCACAACTAACAGATCTATCTCTTCTATGCTACAACCAACCACTCTGACATCCTTCCCCAGGTTTTAGGATGGTGAGTCTCTCTGATACTCCCCATCCATATGTCGTCCCTAACAAACCAGATTAACTGAAGTCTCATATCCAGTGTCCTGACCTATACAGATCTTAAGATATATTACAGAGTCATAGTGATTAAAAAAAAAATATTTAGACCAATGGAACAAAACCTAAAACCCAAACATTAGTATATACAGCTACTTTGTATTTGACAAAGATACAAAAACATAAGATGGAAAAAAAACAAACCAAATTCCCCAATTTGTGCTAAGGAAAACTAGATGTCCACATGCCAAAGAACAAAAATAGACCCACATCTACACCTTGCACAAACACAATCTCCCAACAGGGATAATGTGACATAAATGTGAAACTTGAAACAATGAAACTGCTAAAAGAAACATAAAATAAATGTAGTAAAGGACTTTCTCAACAGAACTACATTTGTACAATAATTAAAGGCAACAACTAACAAGTAGGACTTCATAAAACTAAAAGGCTTCTGCACAGCAAAAGAAACAATCATCTGGGCAAAGAGGAATCACACAGACTATATCTCAGAGGATTAATCTTTTGAATATCTAAAGAACTCAAAAATCATTTTTTTTTAAAAAAATGGCCTCTATTGTTGAAGATACCATATACTTCAGACATAGGTCCCAGAGGCCCTGAGATTGAACTGACTTGAAAACTCCATCCCTATAGACTAGTTTCAGGTTATCAGAAGGCATCATGCAAGTTCCCAAAGAAAGAAAGCAAGGAAGAGTCCATATGATGCCTATGAATCACAACAATTACCAGCATGGTATGATAGCCTGAAAGGTGCAATAGTGGTACAGATACCTTGACAATAATCAACATCTCTCTTACTGAACTTAAGTCCCAATCAAAAGGAGGGAAATCAGGATTAGCCAACTACCCATGGCCACTGAGGTCATGGATCTTAAGAGAAGAATCTATAAAAACCTCTTCATTAAACCCCTTCATAAAGGGAGGCAGGCTGAAGGCTGACCTGGAGGGATTGGGATGGGGAAGAGAGGGAGAGCATGGGGGGGGGGGAGAAAACTTTATTTTATAAATAAAGAAAAGAAATAAAACAAGCATAATCTCTAACTACATTGTAAATATTTGTCTTTGTACACCCAGATAAGTATAGTTACCTCTCATAAGGGAAACGTCTCTTTGCAACCATTAGAGAGCATTACAGAAAACAGAAAACCGTAACTAATCACCATGCAGCATTGTGGAGCCCAGTACCAATGAATATATCTCCAAAACAACCCATCAAATCTAAAGGTTGTGAAACTCTGTAGAAGAGTGTGTAAAAAGTTGTAAGAGCCAGAGGATCTGAAAGTCTGCTGTGACACTGTGTCTCCTACTGATGTCAGAAGGTACACACATAAAGGCTCACAACATGACTGTTCTGTCTTGAACAGAACAAAAACAAAAGATATACCAATGTGGAAAGAGAAAAGATTGAAAGGCCTCAACTCCACAAAAATAATTACAAACAACTATGTATTTGTGAAAGTGGGAAAAACAGTCTTCCCCAAGAAAGAATATATCAACTGGTTATGCAATGAAAACACACAAATTTATACAGACTGAGCAGGTTGTACTTATGTATTTCAGATAATATATGTAGGTTAAATATAGCAAATATAACAATAACTATTAAAAATGGAGGCACAGAATTGAAAGAAATCAGAGATGAATAGACAAGAGGGTTCACGAGAATGAAATAAAAAAGAAAAATAAAACAAATACAATCTCAAAAACAAAAATTTTTAAAGGATACTGTAGTATCTCTTAAATTTTAGTTATTAATTTGAATTTTCAAAATAGCCTACACTTCATAGCTTAGGCTGGCCTCAAACTTCTGAATCGCATGCCTCAGGCATCCCAGTTCTGATTACAGGTATATATTATTATCACAAATTTAGAACATATTATCTTAAAATAAACTGTATGAAAAGTTTAATAAATTAAGAGAGAAAAAAAAAGAATTACAAAATAAGACATAAAGTTATAAGAGTAAATAGAAATTATTTTCAATAAAAATGAGATATTAGAAATTAATAGGATGAAAGTCAAACAAGAAAGTGGGTAAGAACAAAAAAAACAAAAACAAAAAACAAAGGGAAGGTAGTCATCAACTAAAATCTGGATGCTTCTAGAACCAAAGAAACTAATGTTGAGAGGAGAAAGGTTCCAGTACTATGTGTGAAAATCCACTTACTTTGGGCATATCACCATAAGGTTTCAAGAAATTGGAATTTTATCTATTCTGCAAATTTTTAGAAATAGAAATACCTCGTAGTTCCCATACAGAGGATCAGACATCAGAAGAGTGTTTCTCTTGTACATATTAATCTTTATTTAAAGATTTCTTTAAAATTTAATTATATGTATTTGAGGGGATAGATATATTCTAGAGTCTTGGTGCCCATGGAGGCAGAGGTACTGAATCCCTCTGGAGATAAACTTTAAATCAGTTAACAGCACTAAATGTAGGAGTTGGGATTTGAACTTAGTTAGGGTTAGGTCTTGCAAAAGAAATATAAACTCTAACTATAGAGATATCTTTCCAGAGTGTTTGAAATTTTAATTTTTTAGAGTATATCAATCTCACAAAGTAGAAATAAATATATCATTAAATTCAGAAAAGTATGAGTTTTACAGGAAAGAAAGGTAATCTTTGTTTACTATACTCTAAATGTTAGCAGCATTTCTACATAATAAACACTGAATACTGCTCTACGATATTAAAATGCAAATACTAAGCAATATATTTGAAATAAAAGTTCTAAACACCAGAGACTGTAGTTTGGCCCATATATCAAAAGAAGACTGCAGATATACATTGTTGGTAAGTACTAAGGCCTGGGTTTCTACCATCAGTACTGCAAAAACAATGGTAATAAATAATAAAATATTAGTAGCATGAAGAATGTAAAGTGTGTATGCAGTGTGTGTGCACGTGTGTGTGTGTTTGTGAGAGAGGGAAATTACATATTGCACACACAAATGATGTGTGTTAACATAATGCTAAATACAAAATATTTTAAATTTTAAATCCATGAAGTACATATAAAAATAATGAATTAAAAGAGACAAATCCCCCTTTGAGGGATGGTACATGCAAAAAGGAGGGTGGCTAAATTCTGCTACATTTATTTCAGTAACAAACTCACTAAATTATTTGGTTCTTTTCACTATTACATGCACTCTTTATAAACTTTAGTTAGTCCTGGACAATATACAAGTTTAGAAAAAGAAAAAAAAATCTTTTTCTGAGAACAAAAAAACAAAGAAAAGAAAATAGGAATAAAGCAAGGACAAGGGCAGAGGGTCAGATACACATTATGGACCCGCCACCATTTACAGAGCGTGTTCTGAAAGTAGGAAACTCTAGTACATCCTATAGTCATTAAAGTGCCATTTTTCCATGGGGAGAATCAAAACTGAACCAAAGAGATTGCCTGTTCAGCAAGTGCTTAATATTAAGAGATGGGTGTTAACTTTTTATAGTTAGAGATACAGAACACTGTCTCAATTGGTCTTTACTTATTTTTTGAAACAAGCCCTACTTCTCTGAATACTGCCAAATTGTAAAGTTGGTAATGCTGTCAGTAATCCCAGTGGCTTTTAAGGCACTATTTGTAGAAATACATTTTTAGTAGCAATGGGAAAAAAAGGAAGAAAGGAAGGAAGGGAGGAAGGAAAGAAGGGAAGGAAGGAAGGAGGGAAGATAAATTACAAAGAAAGATAAACATAATGAGTATATTGAAATATGTAAGTTCTTGCCATTACTTGGAAAAAAATGGCATGCCAGAGTGCTCACAATCCACATGCAGAGTTGTTAATTGGCATGAACAGCATTACTTTGTCAGTATCTTTCCAAAACAAGCCAAATTCCCTGAGCATGAATAAAACCTGTACTAAGCATCTGGTGATTAATTCTTTTGCAATTCTTTAAATGGGATGAGTCAGATTTCCAGACCTTTAAGATAATTTTATTTTCATTAAATAGTATTTAACAGCCAACTAGTGATATGGTAATTTCTAAAACACCATAAAGGCAAAATTCTTGCCTATAAAGTATATTATGCTTTCAGTACAACTCAACCTATGTAGAAATACCATTGGTAACATTTCAATATACAAGAGATTAGAAGTTCTAGTAAGCAGTGGGAAGAAAGGAGAATAAAAGGTGGACAGGTGAGTAAAGTCACCTCCCTGTAAGAGCTAGGAGCAGCCCTTAGAAGAGGAACATTGCCTGCATATATGTCTCATTAGCTTTGCAACTCAGGAAGGAAAGAACCTGGCACTCTAGAAACATTTGCTGAACTAACCTAGAAAGGAAATAGGCCCATCTACATCCTCCAGGAAGCAAGAAAGTAAATACCTAGTAATCTTTGAAATAAGCTCTGTTAGACAATGAAGTGAACAGCACCTCCCTGGAAGCAACAGGCCCTTACCTGCTGCTGGACTGGCACTTGCTGTACCACCTGTGTAGGCACTGCTGCTTGGCTAGCCACAGATGTCTGTAGAGTCACTGTCGAACCTGTGTCTGAACCCGTCTCTGAAGTCTGCATGATGTTCTCTGGAATATAGAAAAACAGTTTATAATGCTGGCCTTTCATCATAAGCTTCACTGCAATTGTTCTTAATGTCAAAAACTGGGACTTCTAAATATAATACTACTAACTCCAACACACTGCCATGATAACTCGAGTATGTTTTCAGTCAATTTGGTCAGTTTGGTAGAAATTCACTGAAAGTTCAGTGATCACCACTGTTATCAAGTATTTCAATCCTTTAATGAACTACGATGTAAAATATTCAAGATTCTCAAACCTCAGAATACAATCTAAAGTAGATGACCATGTAATATACCATACTTTCTAGACACTTTATGAGGTTTTTTAGGATGATAAGAAAGAAGCAGTATATAAAATAAATCATTTCTAAATGAAAAAGCTATTATTCAAACAGTATATATACTGATATATTCGAAATCCAGGCACAAGATCTTATTTTCTATTTTTCTTAGGCTTCCACAGTTTGATCTTCTTTTGCTATTTACAAATTCAATAAAAAATGTGAATTTTCTGGTATGTGGATAAAGGTAGGAGACACTACTGATAGCCTATGAAAAGATATGCATTGCAGTTTATAGTAAAGAACACACTGGGCATTTATGTTACTTAAGAAAATTAAATTCTCAAGTATTAAATTCTTTAGAGGAGAAAATTAATTCTACTCAAAATCTTTGTCACAGTGTAACCAATCTAATTCTTTTTCCACAACTTGTTCAGATTTAGAAGTGAACCTTGAAAAACAACAAATTTGTTCTTATTTTATGAATGCAAAATCTCTAGGCCAGAAGTTACTGAACATAGTTCACTTGGCAAGAGAAAGGCTGGGGCTGTGCTTCTCATTCCCACCAGAGTGACTTTCTCTAGAGTTTTACAATGGCCGTTCTGTAGGTGATCTGTGATTTTTTTTTTAATTGCATTCTTAGTCAAAGTCCAAAAGATACAAATCTCCTTAGATACAAAAGTCTAGAAGTAACTAACACCTGTCACTGATTGTTCAAGAGATGTACAGGGCTCTTCTAGAGAGTGTTTTTCATAAATACATTTATTCATGAATAGATTAATCCACAAAACAATCTGATTTTCACTTTTAATTAAGGGACCTCAGTTCTACTGAGCAATGAAGAGAGGGATGAAAGGTAAAGACCGAGGCTAAGGCATCATTCACAGAGATGGGCTAACATTCAGCTCTAGGATTTCCTGGATATGTAGAAAGTCAACCTGGAGGAAACTGTTGTGATTTTTCAAAAGAAACTGAAAATAAAAGATTTTTTACATGAAGTATTACAAATTGTGGCTTTTTAAATGTAACAATTGTTTCAATAAATGTGCATTTGGACAAACATTATAACCATGAAGATGCCCAAGACTAAATGAGAATGACATCATTCACTATACAAAATTCTTGTTTGATTAGGATAATGGAAGACACAAATGCTTCAAATTTTGGGAGCCAAAACTAGGTTACAGTGCAGTGAAAGAGTGCTTAATTATCCCTAGGTTAAATGCCAGCACTGTCCATCCCCTTCACAATTACCTTTCTCTTAAAAGAGAAGAATATATAAATAAGGATCCCCATCATTTCCTTTTTTTCTTCCATGACAAATAGGGAGAAAATAGCAATACAAAAATGAAAGCAAAAACCTCTTGGGCCCTTTGATTTAGTAAGTATAGACAGAGTATTGATTACACTTTGTGCTGTAACAAAGGAGCTAAATGCATATGCAAGGCTTGCTTTTGTGGAAGGACAAGGAATGGACCAAAAACTGGACAGCATCTGCTGTCAGGGTTTCCCATTTCACAAGCTCCAGGATGACCAGTAGGCCTTTGTTTGGTGTACCGATACAGAAGACACATGTATCCAAGTAGTGTTTCTCCTTACTCTGCCCTATCAATAGAGTGTGGGTTTCCACAGTGAAGTCTCTTGTACTAATACTCCCTCCCGTTTACAACAGAGCTAGCCAGAAGCTTTGCCAAGACTAGCTTATATGGCAATATTTTGCATTAACAATTAAAACTATTTAAAAATGTTTTTAATTTTTATAGGTGAGTAGATTGAGACTTGAAGATGTCAACACACTGATCACTTACACACTACCACACACATAAGAATCAGAAAAGTATGGTATGATTTCAGAATAAAGTTCATGCTCTTGACTTCAATACATTGGAATCTCTGGGTTTAATAATATGTAGCACACAAGGAACCATAATGAGAATAACAAAGTAAAATTTTAGAATGAAGAATCCATAAAGGAAGAAAAATATGTCCACTACTCAAGAAGAGTAAACAAAAGTATGGAGAAATAATTGTTTTTCAGTTTAAAGCTAGAGAGTAGGAAAGAACCTTCTTTTTTAAATTTTATTTTATTATTATGAACAAAGAAGTCACACTTTCTATCCTTGTATATCCTTATTCAAGGTCTCTTCCCCCTCCGACCACATCAGGTCATTCTCTCTTCTCCAAAACTCCCCATCCTCTCCGCCCAGCCAGCAGGCGGTCCCAAGGTCCCACTGTCCGAGTATTGCTTAGTTCAGCCTCCACTCCTGGCAGATTCAGTTTTCTCACCCCAACCTCAAGACTGAGTCAGGTGTTCCTCTAGTGGGGAGTGGGATCCAAGGAGTCAGTCCAAGGTGTTTCTCATCCCAAACTGTTCGGTGGTTGTGGTTTGCAGCTTGGGCATGCTTTGCTTTTATCTTGTTTGTTTGTTTGTTTGTTTAGAGTCCACTAATGAGTGAGTACATCCCCTGCTTATCTTTCTGGGTTTGTGATACCTCACTCAGAAGGGTATTCTCAAAATAAATCCATTTGCCTGCAAATTTTAGGATATCATTTTTTCTTACTGCTGAGTAGTACTCCATTGTGTACCACGGTTTATTAATCCATTCTTCAGTTGAGGGGCATCTAGGTTGTTTCCAGGTTCTTGCTATTACAAATAACGCTGCTATGAACATAGTTGAGCTAATACCTTTGGAGTATGACTGTGCATCTTTAGGGTATACACCCAGAAGTGGTATTGCTGGGTCCTTGGGGAGAATGATTCCCAATTTTCTGAGAAACTGCCATACTGCATTCCAAAGTGACTGAACAAGCTTATACTCCCACCAACAATGAAGGAGTGTTCCCCTTGCTCCGCATCCTCTCCAGCATAGGCTGTCATCTGTGTCTTTTATCTTAGCCAATCTAACAGGTATCTCAAAGTTGTTTTGATTTGCATTTCTCTGATGGCTAAAGATGATGAGCACTTTTTGAGGTGACTTTCAGCCATTCGTAATTCTTCTACTGAGAATTCCCTTTTTAGATCTGAACCCCATTTTTTGATTGTGTTACTCAAGGTTTTGGGCTCTAGATTCTTGAGTTCTTTATATATCTTAGAGATCAGTCCTCTATCACTTGTAGGGTTGGTGAAAATCTTTTCCCATTCTGTAGGCTGTCATTTTGTCCTATTGACAGTGTCCTTGGCTTTACAGAAGCTTCTCAGCTTCAGGAGATCCTACTGATTGATTGCTGATTTTAGTGTCTGTGCCACTGGTGTTATATTTAGGAAGTGGTCACCTGTGCCAATTCGTAGAAGTGTATTTCCCACTTTCTTTTCTATCAAGTTTAAAGTGGCTGAGTTTATGTTGAGGTCTTTGATCCACTTGGATTTGAGTTTTGTGCAGGGTCACAGGCTTGGATCTATTTGCATTTTTCTATACTCTACCACCCAGCTATGTCAACATCATTTGTTAAATATACTATCTTTTTTCCATTGAATATTTTGGGTCTCTTTGTCAAACATCAGGTGTTCATAGGTTTTTGGGTTAATGTCTGGATCCTCAATTCTATTCCATTGATCCACGAGTCTGTTTTTATGCCAGTACCAGGCTGTTTTTATTACTGTAGCTCTATAGTATAACTTGAAGTCAGGGATGGTGATGCCTCATGAGGTTCTTTTGTTGAGAGAACTTTCTATTCAGCCTCCAGCCTGTCCATGCTATATCAAATCCAGGTGCATCTGAGTATCCACCCAAACCCAGAGAACTTTTGGTAGTTCTAATTTCTGTTTGTTTGACTAGTTCCTTATAAAAATATTAGATTCATGTGTACGAGTGTTTTGTATGCATGACTTTATGTGCACCAAACACATGCCTGGTTCTGAAAAAGGTCTAAAGAGGATTTTGGATCCCCTAGAACTGGAGTTATAAATGGCTGTGGTTGCTGGAAATGTCCTCTACAAGAATAGCCAGTGCTCCTAAACCTTGAGCATTCTCTCTAGACCTCTGACAGACATAGCTTCAATTTTCTCTAATTTCGCTACCTTAATAAGCTCTTCAGAAGATTCTCTGACAGCTTCATTATTTCCATAAACTGGTTTGAATGGCTATAACTACAACTAGCTCTATCATTTAGTAAGTTTTCCTGATGCCAGAAACCAGTCTAGCTGTGTTAAATAAAATTGCGAGCTTAGTTATCAAAAGAAGCCCATGAGGCAGGTGTTATTCTTATCTAACAAGTGTGGGAACTGAGACATGGGTGGATTTTAAAACTTGTTAAAAGCATGCAGCCAAAAGCCAAAGAATCTGAATTCATTCTATATCTGTCTGGCTTGAAAAGCCATGCTTACAACCACTGGGTGTACTGTGATTCAGACTCAAGAAAGTATAGTTTCCAAACAAAAAGCTAGATAATAGGAGTTAAGAATAGCAATTTTGGGCTTCTAATGGATGTTTTCTTATGTACATTTCAGGCAATCATAGAAAGAGATTCATTCCACCACTGTCCCTAAAGATCTGAAAGTATTTCCTCAACTGAAGCGATAATAATTCCCAACTAATAAACATTCCAGGACCACTTTACATTCACTAACTCTGAAGACCCAATCTTAATGCAGAACAGTCACAAGACAATGTATATTGAAAGAGTATAATCTTCTAACCAAATTCTGTTAATTAGGTTATTTTAAACTATGACATACTACAAGTATTCTGGGGAATCCCCAACATTAGTGCAGTGAAGTTCATCTCAGGAGGGCAGTGTCCAGAGCCTGCTACCTTAGGTAGCTGAACAACAGTCCATGCTTGTAAGGTATGCTCATTCACCAGAAGTTTCAGAGGCTTTATTTAAGAGGCTTTGTTTATATCTGAAGGTAATTCGATTTGTTATGTCCCTTTGGTGCCTGTTAAGAGATATTTGTTTATCAATCACAAGAGTAGACACATTAATCTATTTTGATAAGCTAAATAACCCCCTGCAGCTTGCTTCTGATGCAGTCCATACGTAAATGAGTTGTATATTCATACAGAAGACACATGCACAATTTCCGTCTAGTCATCCTTGCCTAATGTCTGTCAGGTGTGTCATGAGCAACAGATGCTTGTTTGACAAAAGACCTTTTTATTCTGGCTAATTAAGCAGTTGGACACACCCGCCTGCTAAGGATTCTGCTTTGTACAGCCAGCTCTGGATGAGTCATGAGAATCTAAGGCTAAATAGGCCACATTTTGAAAGAAGACTAATTAGCCCCTAGGAGGAGGAAAAGAATATTGCAAAACCCAGCTGCTGAATGCAACAAATTAGCATTTCTTCAACCTGATGGGTAAACCTAGGCAAATCAAGTGTGTTTGAAACAAACATGCCTTATTGTAAGTTTTAAATCATTCAAATGTCCTCTGGAGAGCTTCCTGAAAACTATTTAACACACTCAAATTCACAGTTGGATTCTTTTTATCACATACAGTGTACATGCCAAAATAATTGGTTCAATAATCTAACATAGTCAATCACTTATCAAACAGAACTTTATAAGCTTATACCTGGCTGGGTCCATCTGATGCTTACTGGTCATCCTGAAATACCTTCCCACAGAGCAAAGCTTGGGATGGCTCATTCTCATTCCATTAAACTGAATTTTAGTTTTCTGAGTGAAGACTGTGATAAAGATCTACAGCTGTTTAAATTGCTTCTTCCTTTTACCTTAATATAGAAAGACCAAAATGCTAATTCCACTTCTTGCTTAAACCAAGTTAGTCAAAATTATTATGATAGTTACTTTATGGTAAAAATAAATTGTATTGAAATATGACTATACTCAATACAAATTATAAGAATTTTAGATGCCTGATTCAACATAAGATGGTAGCAATGCTATTTCATAATTTTAAGTTACTATTTTTAAACTAGAGAACAAGTAGCTTGACATTAGTATATTTTTACATAAAGTACAAAAGCAAAACCAATCAAAAGGTTCAGAAATTGAGTTAAACATCCACTGACTAAAATTATATGTATAATGAATAATGAATAGGGATTGAGAGATGGCTCAGTGGTTAAGAATATTTAGTGCCCTTTCAGAGAACCAGATTTGAGTTCCCAGAAACCACATTGGTCACTCACAACTCTCTTTAACTCCAGCTCCATGGGATCTAATAACACCTTTCTCTCTCTCTCTCTCTCTCTCTCTCTCTCTCTCTCTCTCTCTCACACACACACACACACACACACACACACACACACACACACACAGAGAGAGAGACTTGGATAAAAATTACAATTTTAAATATATAAAACTAGGGAATTAGAGTGAGCATTGCTTCTAGAGAAAAATATTAACATTTACATTTCTGAATAATAATATGTGTGAATGTCTACATTTTGATTACTCTGGAGTTTATTATTTAAAGATTATTTCAACTTTTAATCTTTTAAAAGGTATAACACAAAATAATGGACATATTTAAACTGGTTTGTGTAAATATAAAACACATTTAATATGCACTAAACAATCATATAATTTTTTAAACCTTAACAAAATATACTGAGATGATCATTTTACCTACAAGCTAAAACAGATTTTTTTACTTCACTATCCAAAGGAAAAGTAACTAGAGGAACTATTTACTACAGCCATAGCCCAAACCTTCTCTTTCAAAAAACATATTTCTAGGGAAAGTTTATACACTACAAAATGCAATCTTATTACATTAACAGATAATGTAATTGAGGGATATAAAAAGAAAATTCATTTCCATATGATGAGAGCCCTGCTTCTTTATTTAAAGGTTGATGGTATGATTTGTGCTTACAGTAAATCTTTTATGCAAAATTCATCCTTAGAAAGGTGAAGGAATGATAATAGTGTAGACTGTTCTGTAGTCATCTTTTTGTGATAATCAATGACAGTGATTAATGCTGGAGAGAATTAATCAGCACACTTGTAGCATACATAGGTTGCCTGGGTAACTCTTTTTACTTTCCAACAAAGGCTTTTAATTTACTTAATTCTTCCTATGACTCAGTAGATTATAAAATATTGTTTCTTCTTCAAAAATAAAATATAAAAATACTGTTAATAGTTTGTAATCTTAAAGAACTAATTAATTAAGAAGTAAAATAAAACCATCCATTAACACTAAAGTAATAGTGATGAAATGATGCGACAACTGTTTTGCCATTTGTTCTGCTCCGGCTCAAGAAGAGTCAGTGTCATGAGGCACAGGTGCCATTCCAGCTTCTTCTCTCACTTGTTTCTATAAATTAATAGTCATATCAGTCTTGTCTAGATGAAGGCCACATGATAACCACAAAAGTGCAGTGTCCAGCTAGCAGTTGGGGAGGAAAAGCCAAACATACAAACTTTCTAAGACGGACAACTCTATTCTTGTCTTTGAAAACAAAAGCAAAGCATGCCTAAGCTGCAAACCACAACCACTGAACAGCTTGGGATCAGAAACACCTTGGACTGACTCCTTGGATCCCACTCCCCCTAGAGGAACACCTGACTCAGTCTTGATGCTGGGGGGAGAAAACTGGATTTGCCAGGAGTGAAGACTAAACTAAGCAATATTGGGACCTTTGGACTGCCTGCCCATGGGGGGGATGGGGAGATGTAGAGAAGAAAGAATAACCTGATGTGGTGGGAGAGGGAAGGGACCTTGAATAAAGATATACAAGGATAAAAAAATGTGACTTCTTTATTCATAATAATAATAAAAAAAGAAAACAAAATTGCACAATATATAAAGATTCACAGCCAAAGTGATGGGAGTAATGCATTTTTTCTATTCTATTGATCAGCCCAATCTTGAGAATAACCCAAATCTATCCAATTAATAACTCTTAGAATTCAAAAGAAAGTGAACATTGATTATTTGACCATAAAACTATTATCACTATTTATGTAAACACTAGGACAAGTTACTATGTCACTTATGGCTCAGGTGATTTGTACATATTTATTTCTTATTTTGTCCATGAAATACATTTCCTAGTTGTAGTACAGGGAAATTAGGTCTAAAGAGATTAAATGAGCTTAGTTATTTAGTAATTATTAATAGCCCATAAATATTAATAAATAGGATTCAAGTACAAGGCTGTCTCATTTTGATAATATTGGCCAGTCAAAATTTTGGACATTAAAAGACTTACAGATATGAACACATAAACATATCACAACAACTGGATATATATTATGTCTTGTGTTTTATACTGTCTCCAAGTCTATACTTTTTTATTTAGCAAAGCACATCAGGGCTGTCTCAGAGACCCTAAAACAAGACAGGCTGTTGCCATTGTTCTAGGTTGTACACCCAGAATTTCAAAGTATGACTCTACCGCTGAGGACACTACACATTTTGATCAAAGGATTTGGCAAAATCAAGATGTTATGAAACTGGAAGTTTCTTCCCTGTTGGCCAGATTTCATAGGTACCATGTTGGGTATTCTAAGAGAAAAATCATTAGCACTTTACCAGCTGCCAACTCCATGAGTTATAATAATGAGCAGTGTGAAAAGATATGCCCAAGGGAGCAAAAGTGGCAGGAGTGTTATGGGGTTGACTTATACTTTCTGACTGAATATAAGGACCATTCAATAGCAAAAAATAAAATAAAATCGAATGTATGCTTAGTCCTGTAAATTTGGCCCACATCTATAGCTCAAAAGAGTAAATTACTAAAATTCTGTTAAATGGACATAGGATCTAATTGCCATTTAAATTCTATACCCCAAGAGTAGGGCATCTCTCAGACCTCACCAGAGATGCTACTTTGTGGAATGGTTAACAATCAACACACAAAAAAAAATCACAACTGGTTAAGAGTGCAAACATAAGTGTCTTTGGAATACTCAGCTGTAACTGTGACTATCACACTATTTCCCCAAAGGATGTGGGACCATGGTAGAAGAGGGAGCTTATACAGGTCATGGATAGCCAGAGTAAAACAGTGACTTCTCCACATGACAGGAATGGTGCACACGTGGTTATATGAACACCTGCAGAGACCTGTCAACATTCCAATATGAGGGGTGGGTTTATATTTCTTCCCATGCACCTAAGAAGCCATAGACAGCTGAAGGCTGCTGAGGAAAGGAACATCAGCTTTCTGAGCATGTGCAGGTTCCCAAGAGATTTGACAATGTTCCAGTAGAGGGCCCCACACCCATGAGTATGTGGGCTGCAAAAATAAAGAGTGGTTAATTTTTAAAGAGAAAGAAAAAAAGAAGTTAGGGTGTTAGGGTGGGTGGGCAGCAGACCTTGGAGAAGCTAAGTTTGAGAGACAGCAAATATGACCCAAATACACTTTATAAATGTACAAAATTCTCAAACGCAAAAAATATTTTAAAAAAATATATAATCATTAAGTCTTGTTTAAAAAATACTAATCTGAATGTTTGAGGGTGCATCTAGGGTACAATACTGCTTAACTGTTGATCTCTCATACTTGCATTAATCAATGATAGGAGGGAAAGAAAATCAATAGCTCAACCATAAAAAAAAAAAGTTCTAACATCCCAGTAATAGATTATGACAAAGACATATAAAAGACAACAAAGATAGATGATAAGCACAAAAATCAGATTCTCAATTAGTAGATAATCCCATTATGCAAATTTTTCAGATATACAATAACATGCTTGAGGAAACCTTCCTGAGGCATAAATATTCATGGGAGAGGACAATGTTGTTGGAACTTCCAAGAGAACAATGAATACAAACTTTGAGTAGTCTCAAGTGAGACCTACAATTGCTGGTCAAAAGCAAGAGATAGTAGCACAAGAGGTTGTGACAAGAAAATCAGGTGTTCAAGATCATCTTTAGCAACAAAGTGTGTTCTAGGCCATCTAGACTATAGAAGACACATTTATCCAATAAAAAGGAAAGAAGACCCTAAATGAGTATCTCAGAATGGACCAATGAACCTACCTCACTATCGAACAATGAACTAGCCTCAAAATGAACAACGGACATATCTCAACATAGAACAATACAAAAAATCTTTCATAAATTCTGTAACCCAACAGAGTTTTTCTCATTATGAAAATACCTTTTAATTTAGTGATTCTAATTCAGTTTCTGGTCAAGAGTTCTACTTCTGTCTTTTTACTGCTAAGTAACTCAACTCTTTCAAACACTTAAAAAGTCCTCTAGATAGCTTTAATAAAATAGACCAATTTTTAAAAATATTGCCAGATGCCATAAGTGGTGGTATATGCCTGTTATCTGAGAACTTGACTAAGTCAAGAGAACCTCAAATTGCAGGCCAGTTAGGGATACATAGTATATTGCACACTAGCCTGAGACAGTGTCTCAAAACATAATCTCAGAAGAGAATCTCTAGATTCAGTCCTGGTAGTTGTATAATCATTTCCATTTTGTACTGAAGGAAGAAATGCATATTCATATACTTTCAAGTATGACATAACTCCTTTTATGAAACTTTCCAAACTTATTGTCTAATCAAGAAATAAAACATGCAATACTTTTTTGATCCCATTGATAACAGCTGATAAGATCAAAGATGCCTTTAACAAAGGATTAGATTGCAATACTGGAAGATGTACATCAAAGTATTTAGTTCAACCAATAAAGTGGTTTCCTGTTTGTCTTTGTAGTGCTGGGGACCACATCCAGGACAACATGTATGCAAGGCAAAAATCTTGTGCTGTCAAGTGTCTCATTTCAAAACTGGCACTGGTGTCAAGTATGCATTATTCCTAAAAACTTGGCACACTGTATGTGGTATGTAGCTTATTTCCCCCACACAATAAAGATCCACCTTAGTTCATAGTTTGGGTTGATGACCAAGAATATCGTGCCACGTAGGGCATCCTTATGTTAGGATGGCAACAAAAAAGGCATACATTGCCTTAAAAGGCACAGGAAAAGACTAAGAGAATCACTGGAGAATTAAGCCTGTAGTACTGTCCCAAACAGAAATTGTGGTTGCCTTTTATAGTGATGGAAAAGCAAGAACAGGAATTCTTACTTTCCTTCACACCTCAAAGACAATTTTCCTCTTAAATGTTCTTGCCCACACAAGATTTTTACACAACTCTTTTTCTTTTTTAAAAAAAAGAATAGACTCTTTTGCAGTTCCTAAGTATTCGAATGACAGGCTCAAAGAAATCAACACCATCTAAAAAAGGAAAAGAATACTGTATAATAACACTACTAATAATGGGAACAATATATCCCACTTTAAATGTACAATATCTTAAAGAGCTGAATTCTCATCACTGACATTTTTGGCAAAATGGGGGGGGATATGAGTGGGTGGTACCCAAAAAAACCTCCCTATGCTCCATACACACACACACACACACACACACACACACACACACACACACACACACACCAAGCACACTAAAACATTTTCTGCAAAATGTAATGCTAGTAATCAAACAAAACATTTACACCATCTTTCATTACAAAAATGCACTTGAAATACTTTTAAGTATTTAGCAAATTTCAAAATATCACTTAGAGATTGCATATATAAATAGATATTTAAATATAGGTAGAAAATTTTCTTTATATAAATAAGTAAAATTTATAATAATTGCAGTTATTCTGTTCTCATGAAGCTAACATTTTGAGAATTGGCAATACACTCTCTATATGGCTAACCTTGCAACTTAGTCTAAAGAATTTTCATAGCTTCAAAACAGTCATTTCTTTTAAAATGACTTAAACAGTACTAAAATAATAAGAGATTTCTTATATCATTTTATATCATTTCACACAAAAAGAATAAACTGCATTAAGCACATGGACTGTGATTACCTCATCATCCACAAATATGCCACAGTGCCTAATACATATAGGGTGTTCAATTTGTTGAACACAAATATAAATCTCCAAAGACTGTGAGTTTAAGACACTGTTGAAATAGTTTTATTCTTTCTCGGAAGTATTTAATACTTAAAATTCTGTAAAAGTTTAATTGTCTGCTCTAGCTATCTGCAATAGTGGAATTCATTAAGAATGTATTTTTATTTTTAAATGTAATTTCAATTGTTAATTATTAAATTGTATAAATTATTTTAACTTCCTTTTAAGTTTCAAAAAACTTCATATCTAATTTTTAAAATAAAGAAACAAGGATTAAATAAATTTAAACAAGTAAATCAAATCCTTTGGTACTTCTCTGAACCTTCTATTATACCATTCACTGGTTTAAAAAGTACAAATGGTTCTCTGAAATGCAATTTCAGAACCAGTGCTCTAGCTATGGCATCTTAGCGTAGGCGGCCCTGTTATACTCCCTTGGTTAGACAGACACTTACAGATCTTTAATTTTCAAAGAGGAAATGCTAAGAATAAATAATTAATCTAATAGTAATTGACTTTATCACTACTTAATCACTTGAGTATTAGCTTAGAAACAGTCAATTGATATTCTCCCAAGTTTTGTTGGTAAGTACTGAACTTTCTACAAAAAAAGATTATTCCAGGAAGACTTTAGTTATGTGTCAGTAACATTTTATCTAAAGAATCTATGTACAAGTACCCTTAAAAAATGACAGCTAGAAGAATTTAAGTATATTATTTCCATCTTTACATTATTATTCCACTTCTTCTACGAATGAACAAAGCACATAGTATTTAAATAATCCAAGACTGTATAAGTAGGAAATAAGATAGTGAGAATGTAATAAGATATACAATCCATAAGGTTCGAGAAAAGGTTGTCTTCCCTTCCTTTTTATTATCTAGCCATATGTAGTACTAGGCTTAACATATGACAGATCAACTGTTACACAGTCCTGCATTGTAGCAATTGCATGTACTGTGAGTATTTAAGCCAGTTAATAATCTTTCATGATATATTATCCTCTTAAAAAGTCTTCATTCCTATTTCAGCAGCTCACAGTACCTAACAAGGTGGTTATCTATTCTGTTCTGTATATTTCTACCAAGACTAATAAAAAAGACTAAATCTGGGGCTGTTGAAAGGAGCTCAGCAGTAAGGCACTTGTCTAGCAGGACAAGACCATAGCCTTGACCCTCAGCACTGCCACTCCTACCAAACACACACACACACACACACACACACACACACACACACACACACACACAGAGGCTTAATTGTGTGGCTACTATAATCTTCTGCTGAAGCACTAATCCAAATAAACATAAAATTTGAATCAAGGTTAGAGTAATATATTTCTTTCTTAAATCTCAGCATTGAGCTCTTAAATAGCTTCAATTCTTCTAAAGGAAGGAGACTGACTTGCAGTTTCTTAGGTAACAAAAAAAAAATATCTCAGTTAGTAGTCTTCAGCACAGGCACCAAAGTCTATACTCAGTAACAAACCATCTCCCAGCAAGTGCCAGAGAAATATATACTTAAATCTACAATCTAATGGCATTGCAATTAAAGATAATAATTTAGAAGCCTAAGAACACAGACACACAAATAGGAAGGGTTGGGGATTTAGAGTATTTAGCTGCCATGCAATGCCACATTGTGATCCTCTAATCAAATTTCATCTCTGCTCCTGCTTCAGCATATGGCCATCTTTTCTTGTTACATATCAAGAACTTGTTGCACAACTTGCGATATTCATTCATTTGTTCAAATGGTCATACAAAACATATTCGCTGTAGTTGTAAGCCATAGAGAGTGTAATAGGTAACTTTCTGGCTCTCTTTCAAGACTTTTTAACTTCTTTGGTTTAGCAAACATTAGATGATGGCTATGCCCTATCCAATGATCAACACACAAATACGCATACACAGACATAGAACGTTGACATGGTTCGAATTCTAGTTATAGGATAGGGCTGAGGTAAAACCACAAAATATAACAAAATAAAAGCAGAACAACAACAAACAACCCTCTTATTCCAAAGACAGGGATGATCTACTATTACAACCTGGTATGTGCCACACACCCAGCTTCCTCCTATGCTAGGCAGAGATAATGAAATGAGAAGGCTAGCTTACAAGCCAAACATGAGCTCATTTTGTCAAATGACAAATTTAACAATTCACTCAAAATTTGTTTCTTTATATCATGTGTAATATTGACAGTTATCTGTACTAAATAACCAGCTTTAATGTACTCTGGAAGAGCTATTTAATGTTATAAATTGATAAGTCCAAGGTTTACCATGAAATGTACTGCAATCTTGCTCTATACAGCCTGTATCTGAGAATCACATTATTCTTCAGTAGAGTAATTTCTTAGAATGAAAATGCTTATTTTAGATCAAATTATATACAAAGTTTTTTAATAGTTATTGTAAGAATTCCTGGCTTGCCACATGGTGAAGCCAACATGGCACTGGGAGAACATGCCACCACATACGGAGGCATGACCCGAGGTGTGGCTACATAAATCCATGCCTACATATTCTCTTAAAAAGAGACTCCATGTAGTAGTCTGTCTTTTTTTTCTCTTCTGCTTCACCGCTTCTGTACTTGCCTGGCAACTCTCCTAAATAAACTCTCGTGTGGCCCTGGTAGTATGTGTGTCTCTTCTCATGCACAAAACCAACACTTATGAGCTTATAAGTGACAGTGTGAATGATTTATTGCTTTAAAAACATCCTTTATCAACTTAATTCTTTATGACCCTCAATTCATACCTGTCTTACTTAGTTCAGTTGGACATAACTTCTAAGTGACTGAAAAGAATTAAAGCTACTACATCACTTACCAAATTCACATGATAATTTAGTATATGAGTGAGTAGAACTGATAAATAATTCTATTATAAAATATCTGAGGTAAAATTACTACATAAAGAAATATTAAAAACAAATTGAAACTTAATAATTTCTGCTAAAATTTCCAGACTTGTTCAACTCTTCTATGCAGAGTGATTTGTCATAAATTTTACACAGATTTAATATAAACACATTTCAAGAAGTTAATAATTTGTCATTAGGCAAACTGATACATAATACTAGTTGGTACATTAAACAAACTGGTTAGTGAGTGAACTTATATTTCAGTGAATTTAATTCAGGAGGAAATAATCACTCAATAAATGTCCTTTGGGCTAGGGGTATAACCATTTACCAGATAACTGATGACTTTCCCAATAGCAACATTCGATATTTAAAGTTAGGAAGTGCTCAGGCTCCCAATTCAGCCTGAGACCAATAATCAAATGGTCTCATTGGTTAGAATCAGAGTTAGCATTAAAACTCAGGACTTCAGTTCCCCATTTTTATTTGTTTAGTTTGGTTTGGTTTTAAGCTTTAACAAAATGTGGCCTAGTAAAGAAAAGGTGAAGGCAGTCACAAAGAGTAGGGAATGCTGCCAGGAACTCCAAGCAATTATTACACAGTGAAAGAGACAGTCATATCATAATATGTGCTCTAGAATCCCACGACCAGAAGCTTGCCTAGAAGTTTCCAAGTATCTTTCCAACACAAATGAATCAGACACCTTTTCAGGGCATTTAATAAAATTTCAAATAAAGCAAACTACAAAAATGAGTGTGGTAATGCAACTAAATGTTTGTACGTTATATATATTCTGAGGGCTTTTGAGCCATCTTTCACTATTTTCTGTTATCCTAGGCACTTGGTAATCTAGGCTCACTATCCCTCAATGTAACCTACAGTACAGATTGTGTTTTTACTACAATAAAGAAACCCAAAAGACTAATTTCTAGTTCAACAGGAAGCAAAAATCAACACATCAGTAATTGCAATCAAAATAAACAGGGAATAGATTCTGAATTTTCACTTTAAGTAAGTAAGTGAAATTTCAGGGTGTGAGAAAGAAGCCTTAAATGAAATGGTTTGTGTAACAGCTTTAACAAGGTGCACTTTTCACTTTCAACTGCATGAAATGCTTGTAAAGATAATCGGTTTTGTGTGGCAATTCACAGGATCTCCACAGCATGCACTATCTTTATTCTGAAGTTGCTTCTCTGCTTTAGTTAAGCTTATATTTTCATTTCTAAAAGATTTAAAATTTCGATTGTATGGGAGTAAATTTTAAACAGCCATACTGCTTTAATTCTTTAATCATTTGGATATATCTTATTGGATTTTATTAGCTTAAGAGCTGTCAAACCTCATATACATAGAAGTATTAACAGATTTTAAAGCAACATTGATTCAAATACCTTACAAAAATTTTGATATATATGGAGTATTTATTATGAAGGTATTATCAACTAGTCTCGTGTTATATGTAAAATCACATGTAAGATACAATGGTTATGCCATAATTACATATGACCTTTTTTTTTACATCTATATTAACAAAAAATGTTTCCTAAACATAACTAAATAGTTAATTATGAAAAGCACATTCCCTTTCACTATGAAATTTAACATTGAATAATAAATGTTTTTACACTTAAGAGAATAAGAATTTTCTTAGTTGTGAGAATAATTAGTCATACCTCCTCTTTTACCTTTATTTCATCATATTCTCTGCTGCCCATGCCAAATAAAAGGGTACCATATAAATAAACAGAAGTGACAAGATAGCACCTCCAGATTGCTCCATAAAAATAAATTATTAACAATGCAGCTTAATTGTTCCATTTATTTTATTCTTCAAGCTCTGGGGGCATATTTTGACAAGTAATTTTTACATTGACTACAGGACCTCAGTCATAATCTGAATTTTATAAATATTAAAAATTTAAAAAGTTCAAGGTGATGGCAACATGTATAATAGCCTTCCTACTTGGGAAGAGAAAGAAGGAAGACTATGAGTGTCAGAATGGAAAGCCTATCTTGATTGTATAAGTTCAAGGTCGGCCTGGGCTATATGAGAATGTCTCTAAAACAAAAACTAAATTTAATTATTAATTTTAAACAAGCAAACTACAATATTATATATAAAACATGCCACAAGAACATTATGTTTGGAGTCTGAAAATAATGTTATCATCATGAAATCAAATCCTTGGTGTTAGATTCTTGGCTTGTACAGTTAGTACTAGAGGAGAACTACTGCAATACCACTAAAGGTCAAAACTAGTCTTGTATTACTGGACTTACATGTTCAGGGAAATACAGGCTCGGGGGGCAGGTCTAAACATGTACCTCAAGCAAAGGCCCTGAGTCATGGTTTAAACCAGGATTTATTTGGACCTCCACAATGAAAGTTCTAATGTATCATGTTACAAGTAATCTTATGAGTTGCAGAATTTGCTTTTAACATCACTCCAAGATGATTCTATTTTTGTTTTCAAGTCCATAAATAGTAATTAACAGCAGAAAGGTAAAAGAAACAAAAGCTTCTAACAAATTAATAAGAAAAAAAACTATTCACTTGACTGTTTTTCTTGAGAGTGCTCTGCAGTATTTTTTAGAAAGTAAACATGTTTAATTAAAAGTAAATGAAAAATAGATTGGGGGAGACTGGTATTTTTGAAGCTGCTACTACAAAATCCAGCCAACTGCAAAAGTCTGTATAGCTATGGGGCATCTTCAAGAGACACAATGGTATCTGCAGAAATTACACAGTCTCATCAAAAAACAAACGAAACCAAACCAAAAAGCAAGAGGCATTGTACACTTTAATTGTATCAACTTCTTCACAACAGTATATTGAATAGAGGAGAAATTTTTATAGTCATCTGAATGTCCAGGAAAAAATGTAATCTCTAAATTTTTCATCATTGGTCCTGATAATTCTGCAGATAAATTCATTTTGTCTTCCAAACTGGGTATTAATCATTAATACAAATGTTGAAAATTTGTTCATTATTTAGCATAAGATAAAGACCACTGTAAATAAAAAATAATGTAGTTTACAAATTAGATTCTATTATTTATAAAATAAATGCTTTTTTAACCATGTATCCCTTTGCTTCCCCTTCCTTGCCCCTCCCAACTCCTCCTGGTCAGCCTTCAGCCTCCCTCGTCCCCATCCCCCCATTCCCTCCCCAAAAAGGGCAAGAAGTCCCAAGGTGGATCAACTCAGCATCCATTCTAGGTAATGTCTGATTTCCTCATCCTAATATCAAGACTGGGTTAGGTGTTCCTCTGGAGGTAACGAGCTCTTAAGTGCCAGTCCCCACAGAGAAACACGGTCTGATCCCTCCCCTCAAAGCTCCACATACTGCCCATGTCAGTGGACAGTTGCCTATCCTTGGAGGCCTAGTTCCTTTTCCTGATGGTTCCCCAGTGGCTGTTCTTGATTCAGTGAGTTCCTTGGGGCTCTAGCCAGTCATCACTGTGACAGTTTTTCTCATAATCCCTATCCTCTTACTCATATAGACTCTCCTACCCTGCTCTCAGCTGGACCAGGAACTCAGCCCAGTGTGCAGCCATGCATCCCTGCCTCTACCTCTATTTATTTTTGGATGTAAGTTCTATGATGGAACTTAGGGTGGACTATTCATTTGATTATAGAGGAAGTCAAGTCTAGACAACATTTACACTATTGGAGACCTAGCAGGGACACCCTGTGATTTCTTGGAGGTTTCACTAGCAACCGGTCTTTTTTCAACCCCACACTGCTTTCCTCTATTAAGATCTCCATCTCTCTTTTTTTTTTTCCCTCGATGTTGCTCCTCTCACTCAATCATCTCCTTCTCTCATGATTTATTCCCACCTCTTCTTGGTTGCAACCATTTATGTTCCACAATTAGCTAAGGACATCTCTATTTTCTCTTCCTAGGGGACTCCCTCGATGTCTCTCTTAAGTTCCTTCAGATCCTAAACTGTTTAGCGGTTGTGGTTTGCAGCTTGGGTGTTCTTTGCTTTTTTCTAAATTCCACTAATCCTGTGCTCATCTTTCTGGGCTCATTGAATCAAGAAAAGCCACTGTGGAACAATCTGGAAAAAAAAAGCTAGGACCTCAAAGTGTATGCAACTGTCAGTTGGCATGGGCAGTATGTGGAGCCTCTAGGGGTGGGATTTGAATTGTGTTTCTGTGCACGGGATGGTACCTTAGAGCCCATTCCCTGCAGAGGAACATCTAACCCAATCTTGATATTGGGATGAGGAAATCGGACTTGCCTGGAGTGGATGCACCACGCTGAACTGACCCACCTTGGGACTTCTTGCCCTTTGTGGGAGGGAATGGGGGGATGGAGAGAGGGGAGGCTGAAGGCTGACTGGGAGGGACTGGGAGGGAGAGCAGGGGTACATGGATAAAACACACTTGATTTTATAAATAAAAAATTAAAAGAGAGAAAAAAGATTAAAATCATGTTCTTGCAGAGTCAGTGAAAAATTGTTAAAAATATCACAGATGCGTACTTTTCATTAGTTATGCCAACTTGAAAGGCCCAATAATATAGTTGCTATCTTATCAAAAGAGAAAGTTGCATTAGCTACCACTAACATTTCACAGGCATAATTATTTCTAATCTGTTTAGGATAAACTTATAAAATTTACATCAACTCCACATAAATATTAACTCATTTAGTCCAAGACACTACTGTGAGATTCAAGTAATATTCCCAAGATCTGAAAAGCATTGCCTCTCTGGGTTCTCTCTGTCTTCTCCACTACAGAGTACTGTCCCCTCTTATTCCTATGCACACAGTATCCCTGAAATAATATTTCAAAGCTTAACTTTCATCTGTCAATTGTTAAGACTTTTAGATCCATTGTCTAAGGTTCTTTTCTTTTCCTCAAACTTCAGTTCCATAATGTGAAACTCAAGAGACTTTCCTTCTCATAGGATCATATGTTGGTGCTAACCCTCAAATCCTTTTTCTATAGATAATAAAATCACTGACATTCCTGAATGTGTCTGTGGCTAACATTATTGTGACTTACTTAGTACCGGCATCTCCCCAACTCTTGAACATATTTGGATTACATATTCACTCACAGTAATCTCATCCACATTAATGACCTTGTACAACATGTAGGAAAAGTGCCTCAAGGTGAAAAGGAATGGTCAAAGTTTGAAGAATTAAAAGAAAGACAAGAGCACAGACTTGGGAGTCAGCCAATAACTTCAAGAATCCTTACATGGCAAATCACTGTTAAATCCTACAATCTGCCAGACATTTTATTTAGTTATTTATAAATAAGTAACTCACTTATTATGATAACCAAGAGAGGTCAAATGTTTAAACATGCAAGAAAAGAATTGTTTTGGGTGATTCATATCCAAATTGGTGGTATAAAAATTGAGAGTCCATTACAAACCTAGCAGGTGATGCTGCTAGGATTTAAATATAAACCTAAGAGGTTTCAATAACAGTAGTTGTTACATTATGCTAGGTTTGGCCTATTTCTGCCATTTAAAGTTATTTTAATCTGAGTTTCATTCAGGGGAAAAACAAAGCAAAACAGGAGTTATAATTATGCCTATGAAAGAAATAAGCCAGTAGGAAAATTTCTGAGATTAGTGTTTTTAAAATTCTGAAAAGGCAAACAAATACGAATGTTCCCCACTACCAAGTAGGGAATACTGTGGTAAATTAAACAGGCCTATTCAAAGCCTACACTAACCATTGAAAGACGAAAACAAGATAAAATGATAAGCAAAGAATATAAACTAGATCATAGATAGTGGTACATTTAAATAAGAATGTAGCTCTCAATAATTCTCAGGAATAAGAAGGGTCAAGTACAATGACAAATGAGTTAATTTATTAAGAAAACAGTATCATAAATGTTATGTGCCTATTTTCAGAACTCCTAAATAAAGCAAAACATGAGGTTTAAAAATAGTAAGACACTGTATCATAAACAGAGATCTTAACACCTTCAAAACTGATTAAAATGAAAAAAAATCAGCAAATACAGACTGAACAATATTCACCAACTTGACCTAATTACATTGATAGGACACCTCATTCAACAATACCTAAATACACACCCTTCTCATTTATCATGACAGATCATAATGTCAAAAATATAAAAAAAATTAATCACATTGAAATTAAGTTGAAAGTCAGCAGCATGGCTGGTCTTTTAACTAGCAACAGTGTGCCATGATTGTGAGGCTCTGAGTTTTAGCCCCAGTGCTAACAAAAATTTTCAAAAAAGAAACACAGACTATATAGATAATACATATACCTAATCAATTAATAGAAGAGAAATAAAAAGGAAAACTGGTAATTATTTTAAACTGAATAAAAATGAAAATGTACTAGAATCTAGGAAAGGTAGAACCTCTTCCACAAACCTGAGTTTAAAAAAAAGTACAAATGACTTAATAACATAATGTTGAGCCAGAAACTTGAGAATAAATTTTAAATAAAAACAGGTTTTTAATTAATAAAATATTTATTTGGAAAAATTCTAGGGATATTTCTAGAAGGAAGACCAAAATATTTACAAAAATATAAAAATCAATTCCAGTAGTAATACAATTTGCTTAATAGCATTTAAAATAGTAAACATTTTTAAATGAGCCATTTCTGCTGCAGGAGCTTTATATTAATATCTAGATGCTTATAGTTCTTATTTCCTTTTTTTAAAGAGTTATTTATTTGTTTGTTTGTTTATTATGCATATAGTGTACAGAAGAGGGCACCAGATGTCATCACAGATGTTTGTGAGCCACCATGTGGTTTCTGGGGATTGAACTCAGGACCTTTGGAGCCATCTCTCCAGCCCATTCTTATTTCTATCTAATAAAAGCAGATACAGATGTACACATTAGTCGTTAATATGAGAAATCTGTGCATTATCAAATTTTCTATATTCACAAGATTAGCACAAAGGTTAAGATACTGAATTCTCCATCCACTGTCTGGAGTCATAGCCTGGCTTATCACTATGAGTAGCCATGAGAATGAGTAAGATATTTAACAATCACAGCCTTAGTTTTCTCAACTACCATGTTGAGAATCAATAACTTCCACCCCCTAGAGTGATCACTAAAAACTATAGACATTGCCCTTTTGGCTTTTAAATATGTCTGATTATAAGGAAGAGATAAAGAAATGCCAACTATTATTACATAGTGTCAATTTATAATTAATTAAACTTTGTGGTCAAGATGTGGCCTGAATTGTTTAAGTCAAAGTAGGATATAATCACAGAAAAAAATGGAAGCTATTTAAATGATTTGAAAGTCAGTGTCAAAACAAATGAGTATAGTCTTTTTTTAAACTGAGGACAATGAGTCAAAGAAGTCTGTATTTAATGGACTGTTTTTGGGTCAACCAAAAATGTAGCAATCCAGCATTTCAAGCAATACAGAAGAAGTTCCTGCTAGCTCTGTTGTGCTGCCTTCAATTACTCCTTCCTATGTGCTGCATTCAACCAGCTTATGCAATTGAATGTTACATTTTACAAAAAAAGAAAAAAAACATTTATTTCTAAATTGATTTTTAAATGACTAAACAACAGCACCCAGCCATATAGCATCTGAACATTTTTATTTAGTATTAAATAAATTTGGGACACATTATTTAATAATCATCAACAGTATGTATATAAATGAATTTGTGAATAAAATACTAAATGAGCTAGGTTATTCTAATAGACATTTTAGTACTAAATAGGGGTCTTGTTAACTGCACATTTAATAACTAAAAGTTCATACACAGCCCTTCATAAGATATGAAGAAGTTTGCCACTGTGAAACATGATGGCAAGGAGACCAACTATCAGAGAAAGCAAATGCACGTTACCATGAGCACAAAGATCCCTAGGATCCTCACATGCTGCCATTTCCATGTCCCTTGAACTACAACAAACAACAGCATTCAGCAATTAAAAGGCCAGAAAAACTTTTAAACATTTGTTAAGCATAAATGGAACATTCCATACTTCATTGAACCTACTGAGAAGACAGTAAGTGAATATTAAAGCTCAAAACAAAATAAGAAAACCAATGGAGCTTTGAAGGCTTACTGAGGTCATCAATACCATCATCACCAGAAATTTAGCTAGAGCTTTGTCATTTTCATACTACTTTTACATAAAATATTTTATCTATACTTATGTTTTATTCAAACTCATCCTTTATTTATAACAGTAAATACATCTACTCTTAATTCTATTCTTCAATTAGAAGAAATGATAAAAATTAAGACTTGTCTGAGATCACGATGACAATTGAGGAAAATTTTGCTTCTACATTTTTCAACAGGCAAGGACTGATTTCTGAGTCCTTCAGCAGCCATTCCTATACCCCACACAGACAGGGCTATACAGAAAGGGGTAGGTTTCTCAGAAAAATCTACAATTAGCTTCATAGCCCACTGAATCTGTCCAAACAACATTCTTGTTTTATCTGCTTCACTCTTTCCTTTACTTTTTGAAATTTTATACCTGGTTTTTGTTTTGTTTTATTCCATTCCTGGTTCTTTTCAATATTTGATTTATTGAGATAATCTGGAAGCAAACCCATGTTATCTCCAAAGTGTGCCCAAATATAATATATTTAATTTATGTGAAATGCCAGAATGCAAAAAAATAATTTACACAAAAGAATAATGGAGATCAGTAATTGATTAGAAACAGAGCAGGGTACAGACACTAAGAATTACAACGTAACTTTGGGTCTATAAAAATATTCTATATTTGGGTATATACCAAAGGATAATAATTCCTACCAGAGTTATGTCATATTCATATTTATTGCTACAGTACTCACAGTAACTGAGAAATAGAATCAACCTAGATGTGTATCAACAAAATAATGGACCATGAAAATGTCAGGATTATACACAATAGAATATTTTGCAGCATAAAGAAAAAGAAATGATAATATCTACAGAAAAATGGATACAAATGAAAATCCTTTTGCTTAGTATAACAATTCAGAAAGACAAACTCCTCATTTTATTCTTATATAAGAAACCTAGATTTTAGTGTGTGTGTGTAATCATGAAATTACACATGAAAGAAGATCATATAGCACTATAGTTGCATAAATAAGAACTAATAACAAAACACTACTCGCCATGTCACAAAGAACATAGATAAGGGAAGTTTCACAATGTCCCACCTGTAGATGAACAGCTAGAGGTAATCTAGGGATGAGCTCACTAATCCCAATTAGTTGGCCTTAAACACATGTACATGTGAACAACATTAAATGAATTAAAATGATTGAGTATATGCACACTTACATAGATACATGAAACAATAATAAAGAAGAGAAGTCATAAATTTGAGACTGAGGCAAAAATGATGTAGATATACTACTCATGGCTGAAATCTTCAAAACATAAAAAATGTACACTATAAAGTAATAAAATATGTGTGACATGAAAGCAGAAGGACAAACTATAGGAGTAGAGTTTGCTAGAAAGATGAATGGGGGATGTCAACGAGGGAGGGGAACAAATAAAAACAAAGAATATGTTAACATGCCAGAATTAAATCTATTATCTCACATACTGTCTTAAAGGTATTAAAAAATAAACTCAGCATGTTGGTTGTGATGATGACTACAGGTACATACATTTTTAAAACCTGAATAAAATATTTTAAATATGTATTTTCTGTATTCTGTAACACATACACAAACACACAAACATCAAATGACTTTTTAATACAAAACTTTAGAAGTATCATATTTGCAAAAACAGACAGTATATGTACAGCATTTACTATACCATCTACTCAGATCAGACAAGGCTACAGCAGATACATCCAAGTATCTTCTAAGCTTGTGTGAAAACTAAGATGGCCAAGTAAGCTGTGGATATATCTGGTAATTCAATCACACATGAGAAAGTTTTGCTGTTAGGACTGGAACAAAAGGATAAAATAGAAACTGACCTTGCATATCTAAAAGCTACCTTCTGAGGACAGAAATAAGCTTCTACTAGGTACAAATTATAAATGCATAAATGTTCTGTCTAAATATACTGAAGACAAAAAATATTTTAATCAGAGTATGCACCAAATACTGAATTACAACTTGAATATTTACTATCTCTCCAGACCAACAAGCTGTGTCTGTGATGTCCTCTAAAATTCCCTTTCATTATATTATGTTCCTGTAAAATACAAAAGACAAAAAAATACCATGACATAAAATGTATTATCTCAAACCACTAATTTTATAGCTACATGCTTCTTCTACATCAGTACTTCATGAATACTTATTCATTAAAACCTAATGCTGTCATAAAAATCATATCAAGGCAAAGTTCTTGTTTGGTATAAACTACCTAATCATAAAATTCTACTTTATTGGAAAATGAAATATAATTTATAATGATTATTATTCTTTGTTCTGCTTTTTCTTTTTGCTGCTGTTGTCATAGTAGGGTCTCTTGCAGCATAAACTGGTCTCAAAACCAATTATGCAGTAGAAGCTAGACCTGAACTCCTGATGCTCCTGCTATTTCCAATTCCTGGGATTTACAGATGTGTATCATGACACCTGTCAACTGCTTTATTGTCTGATGCAACTTCAATATTACCTAACAAAAGTAAATTGTTGATAAAGTAAAATAAAGCAAGTTCCGTGCTTCCAATGAAGATCGCGTTGGACACCTAGGCTTTCCAATTGTACAGACCAGGTGCGTAATGTTTCATAACTAGAGGTAGAATGACAGAAAATAAGGATTTTAAGGATTTGCGGCAGCAATTAAAAGCTACATAGAGATGGTAAAGATGCTGCCACATGTAATGTATGCCAATTATCTGCTTTAACATTTTCTTTTTACTTTTTCTCAAAGACAATGACTTTAAATTGAGGTTTAAAGAGCAACAAAGAATTAAACTCCACCTTTGTCTCCTGAGAACAAACAATCCAGACACAATAGATTTGCTACTACAGTCCTCCGCTCTACCAGCTGAGCTATCGAAGGGAAGCACGACACAATAGATTTGAAATTAAACTATTATCTACACCAATTAAATAAGAATATATATTAAGTTATTTGCTGAATAGACAGACTCAAATACCCTCTCTCTAGCACAAGTAAATATTTAAATAATTTACTTTAATGTTGTCAAAAGATATACATGGACCAGAATAAGTCTAACATGAGCATATTAAAACAAACAAAGTCTAAATTGCTGGACCATTCCCAAATTAGGTGTTTTGTACTTTAAAAAAATGTTTTGCTAATAGGTTAAACTCATCAGTTAATTTTCTTAAGCTATCTCCTTCAAGATCATTCATATAGACACCACCAAGTCATTTTCAACCCTAAATCTCATGTAAATTTACATTAGAATAAATTTAATACACATTCCAAGACCAGATAAACAACTTATCAATTCTAGTTGCCTAAAACTACTGCTTTTAAACAGGACATAGTAGTATATGCCTACAACTCCAATGCTCTGGAGCTTGAGACAAGAGAATTGTATTGAATTCAAGGATCGCTTGATCTAAATTATAAACACAAACCCATGTGGGTATACTTATCAAGATTGTTGCCTCAGAGAGAATACAAAATTTTATAATTATATTTTATTAGTTGCAACAAAATGTAAAGGTTATACTAAAACTAATTTCAAATTTTCATGTGTTTTCATATATGTATGCATGTGTTGTGTACTAACCCAGGACGTACTAAGCAAGTACTATATCAGTGACCTAGATCCATAACCCTGGATATTTTTATGAGAACTTTTTAAACTTGTAAAATGTTTTTGATTCCTAACAACAATTTTGTCAAGATAGTCCCAAATTCAATGAAATCAATAATGTAATGAAATAAATAAAAAAATGTATCACTCCAGTTTTCTGATTTCATTACAATGCCACATTCTTAATTTTCATAGGTCTGGTCTTCATTGTTCATCACTACATTAGTCTCAACTTCTGACCCACTCTTAAATTTTTTAATGTTTTATATGCCAGTCTTCAAAACATTTTACTTGGGTTACAGATTACAAAATAAATGTGGGTTCTAACTCTTGAATTGGTAGGATAAAAACAGGAAATGCCACCTTTATTGTCAATCTAACAAGACCAACTAGGGCCACACATCAACTTTGGAGTGTGGTTTGTTTATCTAAAAAAAGAGGGAGCAAAGTGGACATGTCATGAGGATAGTCTCCTGCCCACCCATTTCCTGTTACTCTTGAACCTAATTCAAGGTACAAAACAAACCAAAACCATTAGGAACACATAGAACGTCTAAAAGCCAGACTCTAAAGTTATCAGATGTGAAAGCACTGGAACTGATGTCATTGCTATTTTAAATATTTCAGTAAAGAATTATAGAGAAAATTACAAATCAATATTGGTAAGAAAAGACTTAATTGGTCTCACTTACCACTTTGGGATTTTGAGAACCATTGCAGATTCCAGTCTACATTCCTCTGATAAAAATCTCTGAATAAAAAAGAAACAGGAGGCTGTCTTTCGGTGAACTTTAGGTGCAAAATCACTTCAATTTCATTTTTTTAACATCATTTAAATGAGAAAAATTAAATACTCATAGGTGTATCCTTGAAAATCTTTAGCACAACAATTGTCTCAAATATTGGAAAGAGTGATAAACATCAACAATTTAGAAATTCTAATACATAACCAAATGTCTTATCAACTAAGAAATTCTATATTCAGGTTTCATAATATAGAAACAGAAGGAAGAAGCAATTTTATAATCTTCAATTCATTTCCTATCTATAATTGTCATAGCTTTAAATATATATTCACATACATTTATATATTGCATTTAGTATTTACTATGAAATTTTATCAAAAAAGAGATTCTAGAATCACCTTAACATAAAAATTTCATATAATGATCTGACTTCAAGGCATATTTTATGGAGTAATAAGCCTTAGTCACAAACAGTAGTCCATGCCTATTATCCCAACATCTGAGTGATAAGAGGTAAGAGAATCATTAAAAATTATAACTCGCCTGAGCTACATAGCAAGATCATCCCTCAATAACAACAATAAATTATAATTGTCAATATAGATATATAAACTAGTAATATGATCTCTATTGCCTATCAAAAACATGATGAGATCAAACAATCAAGAGCCATTAGATCCAAAGCAACTTTCATTTTATATCTATATGGTTTGCTGTGGTTTATCTGATAAACCTGCATGCTTCTTATAATCTGAAATAAATAAAATTATCCTTAAATGAATCCACACATGCAATTATGACTCAGTATTTTTAAATACATAAAAGAAAATTGGTAGCTCCTTCATGAATGGTAGTATGACACTTTAAAGTCCCTTATTATTTTCCTCAAGCTGGGCAAGGTGGCACATATCTTTAATCCTAGTACTTTATATGAGTTTGAGGCCACCCTGTTCTACATAGAGAATTCCAGACCAGCCATGGCTATATTAGTGAGAACCTGTCTTAAAATATTTTTCTTCATTATCATTGTAATGACTGTCAGCTCTTTTGGCAGTTTAATATGACAACATTATATACAGTCAATTTATACTTGAGACTTGCTAAGCTTGACATTTTCTTACTTAAAATAGGTGTATTTCAACCTATAGATTTTATATTTCTCTCATGTTCCTCTCTTGCTTTAATAATACATCTCAAAAACCTCAGATGTGGCTGTTTCACTCCCTGAACTAGTCACTGCTCATTTCCTGCAAACTTTTATCCCTAGGTTCTTCAGAAAGATATATATGAAATTAGCTTTTCCTTAATATGTTTTTGGAGGTGATAAAACAAATACATTTTTATTATTGCTCATTTTAGTTATAAAATTTTCACTTGTTTTAATTATTTCATTTTTACATCTATGATTTTCTCCCTGTTCATTTATTAATATCACAATTACTGCATGTGTGCTTGAATGTTTTTTTCTTTAAGTCTTTGCACAGGTGTTTGGACATGAACTTTTGTCCACTAAAATTAACATCTAGGCCATCTCCAGGTTCACCTCTATTTACTTTTTCTCTTTATCAAAGGTTACACTTACTTTGCTATCTCCAGAGTAGTTTTTTAAATCATATAGTCACTGTTGTTACAATGAAATGTAAAATGTGGGTAACTTAAATTCTATTTCTGTTTCTTTAGAGAGTAACAATCTTTGTTCTCAACTAGTAAAATCATCAGCTAACAATTATAAATGATTTATATGTTGCTGGGATGGGTTTAAGAAAGACCCAGTGTATTTATCAAACTCTTGCACTTTTGCAGGTTAAAATCGTTTTCTCCTTCAAATGTGGTTGAGATCTGGTTTTAATTTTCTTAGGGTAAAGAGAAGGCAAGCTATACGCTAGGATGCTGTTGTGGTTTGAATGAATGACCTACAAACTTCAATAACTGAAAGTGTAAAAAGCAATATGATGGGATTGGTAGGTAACCAACTGATGAGTGCTCTCATGATTCTGATTATGGACTTTATTGGAATCGCTTCATAAATAAAGAAGTTCCCTTCCATCTTCTGCCATGTGAAGTCAGATTCCTTCTCTTCCAGAAGTAGGAACATTCAAGACACCACCTCGGGAATAAGAATAGACTTAACTGAACTGAATCAGATGGTGCCTAAATCTCAGGCTTCAGGAAACACAACTTTACAAAAATAATATTCAGTTCCTTATGAATTTCAGCCTTGGATATTTCTTACAGTAATATCAACAGACTAAGGCAAGGGATGCTTGCTTTAAAATCATGAAAAATGTGGTTCTCAACTGGGTGGCTATAATGTTACAAATACGCCTCTCTTTGGTGCTTGATACAAACTCTGTTGGAAACTTTTAACACAGATGTAGTAGCCACTCTTAGAGTCCTAGAAGATTCTCCAGCAAGATCACTTAATCTCAGTGGCACCCATGCAGACTACCACTTAGCCAAAGAATTAAAGCAAAACACTTGTGAGAATTCAGAACCTGGTTTGAGGCAGCTCTTTTCTGTCACACTTTTGCTCCAGACTTCAGCCCTCTTTGAAGCTCTAACATTTGCCCTGTGCCTTCTCAGCTAGAAGACACCAAAGATTCTCAGTCCTTGGCACATAGTTAGGACATTGATGACAAACAGAAAGCCAGAGTAAGTGTGAGGTATTTCTAACAAATGTCTTCCTGCACAACTTCCTATCCAACCCTTGAAGAAGTTACCTCAAAATTAGGACAACTTGTAATTTTCTGTGGCAAGGGGATTCCAACACCAGTAATAGAAATTATTCTCTACATTGCTTTAAACTGTTCTTTCCCCTCATTATTTCAATTCATAGTTCTCTTCTCTTTTAGTGCCCAGTTTGGATATTTTGAATCTGGGTTAAATTACATATAAAATGCTTTTTTAAAACTATATATAGCTATATGGGCATGCATTGCAAGCTTTATCCTAAACATTCAGAAGGCAGAGGAGAGATTGATTATTTCTGGCTCTAGGCAGGACCAAGCTTGATAGATGCTGAGATCCAATGTCAAAAAAAACAAAAATAAACCTCGAATCTTAGAAGTTTAAATATTATAGTCACGATGATGAAAATTTTTATTCTAAGTCAAGTATTTCTAGCATGAATCGAACTCTCAGTACATCAGTGCTAACTGAACTTTCTGTAACCTGTAAGTAGCTAAGGAAAATATCATCACAGTCTGATGCATTGCTGCCTTCACATCCTTCCTTCTTGAACTGTACATTCCTATTTCTAGTCAAAGGAAAATAGACAATTCAGAACACTTCAACTTGTCAGAATTCTCTTCTCTTGCCAATTCTAGCATCAATTTGCTCTCTTGTTAAGTATAAATGTCTTTATATTTATATTTAAAATTTACAGAAACATCCAAGAAAGCATAAGATTTAAATGAGAAATCAGTATAAAGACAAGCAGCTTTATATTTTAAAAAACATTTCTTCAAATTGATAATCTCACAAACAAAAACATATGTGCTGAGCATAGAATTCTCAACTGACAGATACTAGAAATACAAAGAAAAGCTTAGGCATACCTAAATTCTAGAGCATCGGGCCTAAAACCATAGCTGCTTAAAGGGTCCATACTATCTTTTGAATTATAAATTGCACAATATAATTGAAAATTAAGTATTTAACATGTGATGTTAATAAAATACACCATCAGAGTCATAAAACATAATTATGTGTTTGTAGTCTACATGGGTAGATGGAATTGGTAAGTGAGTTGCTAGGAACCTCACTCTTTCAATATACCTGGCTGATTCTAGAAGATATTTCCCACCAGAAGAGGTAGGCATTCTTTCTCATAGTTACTCTTCAAGAATCTACTCCTAAAGCTTAACACACACACACACACACACACACACACACACACACACACACACACACACACACACACACACCACAACCACGCAAGGTCTTTCACATGCACACACATTTTGTAGTCACAGAAACTTCACTTTCAAAATATTCCTGTGAACCAACATTGGGAAAATATTGGGAAAGCAGTACTCTTGCATAACCAGACATCTCCAGATGCTTTCAATGAACTTGTATTTCGGAATCCTCAATTTGTTGAAGCAGCCTATAAAGCTACAAGTTCCTCTCTAGGTGACAGCTTCAAACCACAGCCACATGCAGAGAGAAGATATAATCTCTCTGAGAACCCACAAAGTCCCCCAACCTAAGCTGAATTAGATTTTTTGAACTTTTCTGGTTATCTTAATTTTTATCATTTAAAGTTACTCAGAGAGATTTCATAGCTTCAAATCACCACAGCTCCTTAATAAGCAAAATACTCAGTGTTTTAAATGACCCCTTTTTTTTTAACAAGTGACTATTAAGACAACAATGTTTTCAACCACATGAAGGAAAAGTAATCTGATGTAAGCTTCCAATGCCACTACACTGCATGCCTCTAACCATGAGCCTTCCATAAATCCATCCATTTGCTTATGTACAATGCAGTCAGTTAAGTAAGAACTACTATGTCCTCATTCCAGCTCCACTCTGGTATATTCTCATTGGCAAATCACTTTGCCTAACTCCAGTCTCCTAGGTACACATATTTGTACATAAATAAGCCACTGAAATTCACAAAAGACAATGACCATTAAATGACAAATTATCCTGAGAAGAACTGGACAATTTTTAAAAATAAAATAATTGTTTTTAAGTGTAGCAGCAGACACTTAAGTGTGCCAGTTAATTGGTAGTGTAGGACAGGAAGATTTGACTACATGAGTTTGATTTCACCAGACTAAGAGATATGAGACCCTGTCTACAAAAAAAAAAAAAAAAAAAAAAAAAAAAACCAGAAAACTTTAAAAATAGCAAGATAGTATATATTTCCATTTTTGTTTCATTAGTCATAATATTCTTAAATTTCATAAGCATGATCTCCATTATCATACCTATATCATTTTAAATTCTGACTCATTCCTCTGAATGTTTAAATGTTTATATGCCAGCTTTTTCAAGTACTTCATTTAGGAAATATATTAAAGGGTAAAAAGTTATTAAATCACTACTTTTCAGAGCAAACACTGATTAGACCTTAAAGCTGTTCCTAATCGATAAGATAAAGTCAGTCTCCATCATGCATGACAGGCCATCTGTTTATGCACTAAAGGGGCAACAACAATGCAGTTCAAACAGGAAATACCTTAGGTTTCAAGGGTACAAAAACAGAATTCATGCAATACTGAGGCTAAGAATTTATATCTGCTGTGCAAGAAGCCACATATAAGTTGTAATCAAATGGGTATGAGTAACACATGGATGAGAAAATACACATTTACTATAAGTTGTCATTAAATAATATGTGTAAATATATGTATGTGTGTATGCATTTATACACATATATTTAGCTACATAGACATATCCATATTAATACATTTATACATTTTTTCTATTTTCAAGTAGCAAACTATTTTTAAGTGCTAGAGATCAAACCCAGAGCCTCATGATTGCAAGGCATGTATGCATCCATAGAGACAAATCCTGAGCCAACAAAAATTAATTATTTTCAAAAAAATTATAAATACTATTCTCAGTAGTTAGGAGCATTTACTGTTTTTGCAGAGGATCTGGGTTCATTTCCCAAAACTTACATACTGGCTTATAATAATCTCTAAGTCCAGATCCAGGATGCCCTCTCTGGCTTTCAAGGGCACTAGACATACACATGGTGCACATATATACAAGTAAGCACTCATGTCCATAAGAATAAATCTTCAAATGTCTGTCTAAATTAGTAAGCTAACAGCAGAATCCCCACCCCTCGCTACAAAAAAAAAAAAAAAAAAAAAAAAAAAAAAAAAAAAAAAAAACATAAATCACTTCTGCTCTGAAATACGCCTTCTCAATTTACAAGATGCACATTACTTGAATAGCATTCTTACTAGAGATTTTGATTCAGAAGGACCATGTAAGGTCTAAGAATCTGCAATTCCACTAGTCTCTCATAAGATTAAGATTCAAAGGGCTGAAGAAATGGCTCAGCAATTAACAGGAAATGCTACTCATGCAGAGGACATGTCTTAAGTTCTTAGAATCTACAAAAGGTAGCTCACAACCACCTGTAACTTGAGCTTCAGGATATCTGTTATCCTGTTCTAGCCTGGAAAGTAGCAGCTCATGTGCACATAAGCCCATAGGGACATTTATGCATACACATGGCTTATCAACATCTTTTTTTTTAAAGTTGAACCTCAGCACAGAATGTTTTGGGTAGCAGAAATTTAATAAAGTCCATGTGAAAAGGTTGCTATTTATTTGATATCCATGATGACTAAAACTGTCTAATATATAATGAAGTGCAAAATTAATATTTTCTGTAAATGAATACATAAACAAGAAACAGCTTTGAATATAATACTACGTTCTTCTAATAACATTATAATGTAATCCTCTATGAGCTATCATTCAAATGACCATCTTAATATTCAACTTACTGAAAACAAAAGTGCCTTTAACATTCATAAGACATTTTCTATTATTCAAATCACACACCTTGTATATCTAAATAGAACAAACACTAGCCCTTAGAAATTGACAAATAAGAACTAAAAATAAAATCATTCAAATTCCTCTTCTATGTTCATCTACAATGAAAGTAAACCATGCTTGTTATATGTCAAGGCCTTCATACATTCTGCTTTCTCAGTTAAGACATATTCCTCCCTACTTCAAGTTTTTAAACACAATTTCATCTGTATAGAAATTAGTAAAAACAAGTAACCTTACCCTCTCCCCACCTACTTTCCTCAATGAAAATAGTTTTCCCTCTAAGCAGTGAGCCTTCAAAGCAATTAATATATTTTTATATTATATAATTCATTACTTTTTTCTTTTATGTACACACATGATTTATCTACATACACAGACATTCTCCAAGCACATACAGTACCCACAGAGACCAAAGGAGGGCACTGTATCCTCTGGCATTAGGTTACAGATTTTTAGCGTCTATGTGAATGCTGCTAACCCAAACTAGGTCCTCTGCAAGAATAACAAGTTTTATGCATTGCTCAGCCACCTCTCTAGCATGAATTACTTTATTTCAAGGCTATCCACTTTCTCAACATCTATTCAATGTAGTATTTGAGGTTCTAGCAATAAAACAAATGAAGAAGAACAAGGGGACACAAATTTGAAGAAAGCAATCAAAGTATCATTATTTTCATATAAGACTATGTAATATGCAACCCAAAAATTCTAATAAGGAACTTTTATGGCTGATAAACACCTTCAGCAAAGGAGTTGGATACAAGATATGCTAAAAAATAAAAATAAAAAAATCAATAGACTTCCAATATACAAATAACAAACAGACCAAGGGAGGAATCATAGAAATACTACCCTTCACAATAGCCACAAGCAATAGAAAATATCTTGGCAGGGAATCCTACCAGACATTCAAAGAAGAATTAATACCGTTACTCCTCAAACTATTTCACACAGTAGAAACTGAAGGAATATTGCCAAAATCCTTTATGAGGCCACAATCACCCTAATACCCAAGCCACTCAAAGACACAACAAAGAAGGAGAATTAAAGACCAATTTCCCTCATGAATATTGATGCCAAAATTCTCAACAAAATTTTGGCAAACCATATACAACAATGTATAAAAGATATCATCCAGCACGACCAAGTAGGCTTCATCCCAGAAATGCAGGGCTGGTTTAACATATGAAAAACTGTAAATGTTATCAATGATATAAACAAACTAAAGGAACAACACCACACGATCATATCCTTAGATGCGGAAAAAGCCTTTGACAAAATCCAACACTCCTTTATGATTAAAGCCCTGGAGAGATCAGGAATACAGGGAGAATACCTAAATATAATAAAGGCGATTTACAAGAAGCCGACAGCCAGTATCAAACTTAATGGAGAAAAACTCATAGCAATCTCACTAAAATCAGGAACTAGACAAGGATGTCCTCTCTCCCCTTATCTATTCAATATAGTTCTTGAAGTTTTAGCTAAAGCAATAAGGGAACAAAAAGAGATTAAGGGGATACAAATTGGAAAAGAAGAAGTGAAGCTATCTCTATTTGCAGATGATATGATTGCATACATAAGTGACCCAAGAAATTCTTCCAAGGAACTGCTACAGCTGATAAACACCTTCAGCAATGTAGCAGGATACAAGATTAACTCAAAGAAATCAGTAGCCCTTCTATACACTAAAGATAGAAGAGCTGAAAAAGAAATAAGGGAAACATTACCCTTCATAATAGCTGCAAATAGTACTAAATATCTTGCAGTAACTGTAACCAAAGAAGTAACAGACCTATTTGACAAAAATTTTAAATCACTAAAGAAAGAAATTGAAGAGGATATCAGAAAATGGGAAGCTCTCCCATGTTCCTGGATTGGTAAGATCAACATAGTAAAAATGGCAATTCTACCAAAGGCAATCTACAGATTCAATGCATTGCCCATCAAAATCCCAACACAATATTTTGTGGACCTTGAAAGAACAATACTCAATTTCATTTGGAATAACAGGAAAGCCAGGATTGCCAAAACAATTTTACTCAACAAAAGAACCTCAGGAGGTATCACCATCCCTGACTTCAAGCTATACTACAGAGCTACAGTAATAAAAACAGCCTGGTACCTGCATAAAAACAGACTTGTGTAACAATGGAATAGAATTGAGGATCCAGACATTAACCCAAAAACCTATGAACACCTGATCTTTTACAAAGAGGCCCAAAATATTAAATGGAAAAAAAGATAGTATATTTAACAAATGGTGTTGGCATAGCTGAATGGAAGTGTGTAGAAAAATGCAAATAGATCCAAGCATGTCACCCTGCACAAAACTCAAATCCAACTGGATCAAAGACCTCAACTTAAACCCAGCCACTTTGAATTTGATAGAAAAGAAAGTGGGAAATACACTTCTACGAATTGGCACAGGCGACTACTTCCTAGATATAACACCAGTGGCACAGACACTAAGACCAACAATCAGTAAGTGGGATCTCCTGAAGCTAGGAAGCTTCTGCAAAGCCAAGGACACTGTCAATAGGACAAAACAACAGCCTACAGAATGGGAAAAGATTTTCACCAACCCTACAAGTGATAGAGGACTGATCTCTAAGATATATAAAGAGCTCAAGAATCTAGAGCCCAAAACCTTGAATAACCCAATCAAAAAATGGGGTACAGAT